>BSBK01011554.1:42500-58993 GCA_027943335.1 Chamaecyparis obtusa | reverse complement strand
CTACGGCTCTAACTATTTCTGATTCTTGCAGAGGCATATTAGGTGCTGCTTCTTTAATTATAGCGATGATAATATCGCCGATATTAGCGGTGTTACGATTACCTGCTCCTAGCACTCGAATACACATTAATTTTCGGGCTCCACTGTTGTCTGCTACATTCAAGTAAGTTTGGGACTGAATCATTTTTCCTCCAAAAGAATTGTTACCTCGGCAGAAAAAAAGTATTTCTTAGCAATTCAATGATCTTTTTCTACCAGAAATATCTCTTTGGTTCGGCATTATTTACGCGAACTAGTAATAAATTTAGTATGTATAGGCATTTTATATGCAACGATTTGAAAAGCTGCTCTAGCTATAGTCTCTGATACTCCACTTATTTCATAAAGTATTCGACCTGGTTTGACGACGGATACCCAATATTCCGGAGATCCCTTGGCTTTCCCCGAACCCATACGTATTTCTGCAGGTCTCGTTCTAATAGGTTTGTCGGGAAATATACGTATCCATATTTTTACGCCGCGACGGGCATAACGAGTAATTGCTCGTCGTCCTGCTTCTATCTGCCCAGATGTTATCCAAACAGGTTCCAATGCCTGAAGAGCAAATCTACCAAAACAAATGCGATTACCCCGAGAAGATATTCCCTTGATTCTTCCCCTATGTTGGTGACGAAATTTCGTTCTTTTTGGGTTCTAGTCGATGGTTGTATAATATAATACTATTTGAATTCCATCTCTATTTCAGAACCGGATATGAAAATTTCTTCTCATCCGGCTCCTTGTGAAGAATCTATGGCAAATTTGGATCATTTAAATAGTTAGGTACTAGAAATAAATCTGTATTTACTCATTACACATATATTATTCATATAATATAAGGATACAAATACCTCTATATGCCCAATAAGTATCTTACAGGCGAATATTAACTCTAAGTTATTTGGGGGACTCCAATTCAATTTATTCTTTATTGGTTTATTTCGCCATCCTATCCAATGAATGATTAAGATTTCTATATGATCTTATGCAGTCACAGGTTCCATCGTTCCCATAGCTTTCAAATGGCTGCTTAGGTATACCCTCTGCAATGGAGCTCTTATTTTACAAGAATCAATTTTCTTAGTTTCCATTGATCCAAAGCTCTTTTTATAAACTGAATAGAAATAATCAGGATAATTCTTATGCTTTATCACACTGCTCTTTGGGGGTGATTTATGAACCATACAATACTGTAAGGAAGAAGATTTCATTTTCTCTTTTTCTCCTTCCCTTTTTCTTTTCTTGCATTACCAAAGACTCTTTTTCCCTTTACGAGAGATATAGGTTTGTCTCTTCGTGGAAAAAAGTCTTTCGTTCATTTGATAGAACTATCTATAGTTAAATAACTAGCTTATTGGATCTTAGTAATTAAGATAAAACAAATATACTAGAGACCAATTTGTTTTTATTTGGAGTTTTCTATCATTTTAGAAAAGAAGCAAAAGCTTGATCTCAACGAGTCGCACACTAAGCATAGCACTGCTCCAAGATGTTTCATTATTTTTATTTGATCTTCTAGAATTTAAGATTTATGATTGGTTAGATTAGAGAAAGATATTGCTCATCTTAAACAAAGATCCAAATTTTGATCCCCAATACTCCATAGACGGTTTGAACCGCATAATAACAATAATCAATTTTAGCTCGAAGGGTCTGTAGGGGCACTCTACCTTTCATAGCCGATTCTTTCCGGGCTCTCTCAATTCCGTTAAGACGCCCTTTAATTTTTATTTTAACACCTTCTACATTTGCCTTTTCAGCCAGTTGAATAGCTTTTTTCATTATTTTTCTTATTTCAACTCTCTCCTTTAGTTGTAGAGCAATATATTCCGCAAGAATTTTGGGTTCTCTGTAAGGTTTATCCACTTTTTCTATAGAAATAACAAGTTTTCTGTTTACAGAATTAAGCATACTTTGTACAAGCATACTTTGTACTTCCTTTCTTAATTCCTTAATTTCTTCTTTTTCTTCATCTTTTTTTTCTTTTTTTCTTGGCCCTTTTTTTTCGATAAACAAATCGACAAATGCAATATATATATTTACCGAAATCAATTCGGCCTGTTTCAGAATCTCTATACGTGTAATTCCTCCATAACTAGAATTGCTAGAACTTTTGATATGTTGTACATAATTTTCGATGCAATTATATATTCTCTCATCTTCTCGTAGATCTTCGGAATAATCCCTTTCTTCAAACCAAAGGGAACAATGGTTTTGAGTAAAACCAAGTCTAAAACCAAGTGGATTTATTTTGTTTCCCATACATATTTTTTTTGAATACTTTTTTGCAAGTAGTAGTATATTTGCGGCATAAATGGATTATGCTTGCCTCTATTTGGATATTTTGTTTCTATTTTTTGACCATTATAAATCCGTAATGTATCTTTTATCGTAATCCAATGTTTCATCGTACTGTAATGTAATCGGGAGTTGAATTAGAGAAATCCGATGATGTATCGTAAAATAATGTAATACTTATATGACAAGTGGATTTCTGTATTGGATAACCACGACCCCGAGCTCTAGGTCGAAATCTTTTCAAAATAGGACCTTCATTCACTTCAGCCGCAAGGACAGCTAAATAGCACTTATGTATACCCATAAATGAATATGCATTTTCGGCTGCAGAAACAAGTACTTTGTATATGGGCTCACATGCTCTATAATCCATGAAAGTCAATATCGCAAGTGCCTGTATATAGGTAGAATTACGAAGTAGATGGGCTACTCTACGCGCTTTATTAGAAGACATACGTACATGTTTAGCTACAGCTCGTATTCTTATAGTTGAATTTAAATCTAAATTCCTATTTTTAAATATAAATTTCATCTTCATCCTCCATAATGAATTAATGTATACTATTTACAACGAGACTTTTTTATCGTTTCTCTCTCTCTCTTTTTTTTTTATTTTGTTCCTTTTATCTTATTTTTTTTTTTTATCGTTTTTCGATTTTTTATCCTTTTTTGCATGTCCCTGGAAAATGGAAGTAGGTGCAAATTCTCCTAATTTGTGGTTTATCATACCATTTGTTATAAAAATGGGTAAATGTAACTTTCCATTATGAACAGCAATGGTATGACCAATCATTGCGGGTACAATGGCAGATCTCCGAGACCAGGTTACTATTATCTTCTTCTCTTTATTCATGTTTAGATTATCTATTTTACTTAACAAATCATTAGATACAAAAGTATTTTTTCTTAGTGAACGTGCCATGGTTAATTACCTTTCTTTTTATTGATAGAAAATAAAAAATGGATTTACAACTATTCCTACTTACGTCGACGAAGGATTGAAACATCGCTATATTTATTTCTCTTCCGACTCTTTCTTCCAAGTGCGCTATAGCCCCAAGGGGTCAGGGGTTTTTTTCTGCCAATTGGAGCTCTTCCTTCACCACCCCCATGAGGATGATCCACAGCATTCATAACTATTCCTCTTACTTCAGGACGTTTACCCAGCCAACGTTTTGACCCAGCTTTACTTAAAGTTCTATTTTTCCATTTAACGTTGCCTACTTGTCCAATTGTTGCTGAGCAGTTCTCAGATATTAAACGAACCTCCCCAGATGGTAATCTTAATGTGGTCAATCGGCCTTCTTTTGCGATCAATTCTGCCACAGCACCCGCTGCTCTAGCTAATTGTCCGCCTTTTCCGACTTGTACTTCGACATTATGTATAGTCGTGCCTAAAGGTATATTGGTTGAAGTAGACCTTTAATTTGTAAAAATCCCTTCCCAAACTGTACAAGCCTCTCTCAGGGCATACAGCTTTCTGGATGTGAATAAATGTTATTCTTAATCTATTTTATAGAGAGATTAAAGATGAAGGGCATACTTGAAATTCCTTATGTCCTTATTCTGTACATCCTAGGTTTTTTTATTCCATCATCTGGCTTATGTTCTTTTTTCATGTAGCATTCAGAATGAATGACTTTATCAAATTACGTTAATGCTTTCGCATCTTCCGGATAACGTAGGAGGCATTTGAAATAGAGATTTTCTTTTTTTAGAAAAAAAAAAATATTTTCACTGTTCAGCTTCGAATCTGCCTTTGACCATCAAATCAAATGTGAGTTACTTGTTTTTCTCTTCATAACAAGGGTTCCTTTACCTTAGTTGTTTCTGCTTCAGACAATTAAGTCTTCTCCATATTATCATATCTCTGGAGTCAATAATTAATTCCAGAAACTATTGAACTCAATCACCCGCTGCTCTTTATCCTCAGTTTCCCTTTGGGATTGATCCCATCAAACTATTCTAGTCGGATCAGTGATAGATTTTAAGGTTTTGCTGTAAACCCAATTGGTTATTTCCAATTACGTAAATTAATAATTCAAACCGCACTCAAAGGTAGGGCATTTCCCATTGATATGGGAGCTCTTGGACCGGAAAGAATAGTATCTCCAATCATAACCCCTCTCGGATGCAAAATATATGTCTTTTTACCATTTCTATAGTGCACAAGACAGATATATGCACTTCTATTAGGGTCACTCTCTATTGTTACAATTTTTCCTAGTATGTTTTTTTCACTCCGTCGAAAATCAATTTGACGATACAGACGCTTGTGACCTCCTCCTCTATGACGTATGGTAATAATTCCACTGTTATTACGACCTTTCCCACAACGATGCCGACCGGAAGTCAATTTCTTTTGTGGATGAGATTGGACTTTTTCATCAAAACTTGATAGAGATTTATCACGTGTGCCCGGAATAAAAGTCCTGTACGAACGGGTGTTCATGTTTGGCAATTAAATAAGTTTCATTTTGAAGGAAAAAGTGGAATAGAATCACCTGGTTTTAGTGTAATAATCATACGTTTATAATGCATTCTATGTTTCATTATTTGTTTTCTATTTCCTCTTTTTTCTTTCTTTTGCGGGGGTCGATAACTATTGATTCCTATTACTTTCACATTGAAGAAAAGTTCAATCCAATTTTTGATCTTTGTTTTATTCGATCCCGAATCGACATTTAAAATATATTGATTTTTTTCAAAAAGACTAACACTTTTCTGTGTAAGTACTAAATCTAGACATTGAACTTCATACATAAATATTTCTCCTTTACTATCATTTACAAATAAACTACAAATGCCTACATCCACCTTTATTAATAGTTCAATAAATAGAATTAAACTATAGTTGTATATGATACAGACTACATAGAAAATTCTGTTTTGAAGATATTCTGATTTGGGTAACCGAGTTCTATTGAATTGAAAAAGAAAAAAATGTTACGTCTATTAGATCGATTAATGTAAATTATCTAATAATAAAAATATATTGATATAAATGATATCTATAAGGCGGCATAGATCGATATGAATATTCCGATCCACTTTCTCTTCTACTATTGAACTCTATATATGATGAATAATATTGTATTGTGAAATATTCCATGAAATAAAATTAGCTTCTTGGATGCCTTGATGGTGAAATGGTAGACACGCGACACTCAAAATGTCGTGCTAAATAGCGTGGAGGTTCGAGTCCTCTTCAAGGCACACATATTGTAATGCCTATTGAATGAACAATTGTTGTTTTGAAGGTTTTGCAAAATCCGGACCAATCGAATTTGAACAAATAATATATAGAAAGAAGCAAATGAAATATTTTTTCTTCGGAAAGTATACTAGGTATAACCTAAATAAAATAAGTAAAATAAATAAAGAGTAAACATAGTAGAGAATATCTCATCAAGTTCAAGAGAACTGACTTGGCTCATATTTATTACTATGCTTACTCTTACATAAAATATCAATTTATATTGAAATTAATTAAAGATCTAGGCTTTTTTTTTCTTATTCAATCCTTCCGCTAATAAGCAATCAATGTCATTTGTAGAAAGCCATTTTGTTTTTACCAATGTATCGATCATTTGTTTAAATAACATTCTATTAGAGAAGAATAAATTTGATAAATATTCATGACTTTCGGATAGAGTCTTATAAATAAGAGATTCATTAGATAATAAATCTCTATTTTCCCTTTCTCCCTTGAGCAAACGTTGTTTAAATTTATCATCCCGTGTTTTTTCACGGAACCAACGTTCACTTACCACCGATTGGGGATAGGGTAATACACGTCTCAATCGGATACCAATTTCTTGAAAGCGTTTGAAAGTTTCAAAATGTTCTCTTTCTTCCATTTTAATGCTAAGAGGTAAATCGTCATCATTAGTCTGAATTTTCATTTCTAGGGCTATTTTTCTCACCCTTTTACGCTTTCGAATAGCTTTTAACGATTTTTTAATACTGACATTTAGCTCTCTTGTTTTAGAATAAGTAAGATAAATACTCTTCACGATTTCTTTAGAAACCAAAAGTTCTCTTCGTTCAAAAGCAGGGTGCTTATTTAGAAAGCGAATACTCACGGGATCCCAAAGAAATCGACGAGCCAGACAGATTACTGGTGTATTTAAAGGTTGATATTCCAGTGCATACTCTTCTGTGTCAAATTGATATATTCCCAGCCTTTGAAACTTTTTGTATAATAATTTTGCTTCCCAGTAAGCAGCTGTCTGTCTTTCTACAATATCGTCCTTCCCACCATAAACAGGCCGTAAGTCGGGGCCAGACATCAGAAATTTCTTCCAATACAAGCTAGAAAGACGGGTCGGTCTTTCTTGAAAGCTTCCAAACAGATGAAGATAATCCAATAATGGATTTTCTATTGTTATATCTTTGATATGCTCAAATCGATTGCTGCGAATAAAACTAAAACGCCAGGTCCTAGAATCACAAACTATAGGAGTTTCATCCTCTGTTCCGTAGGAATTTCTTAATTCTTTAGATAAAACGATTTTATCTAGTAAAGAAGATAATCCTTTTTGCATCGTATCTTTTTTGAACTGAGGAGCAATTGTGATGGAATCAGAATTACCCCGATATATTGCCAACGATGGAAACTCTTCCAGAAGACCCTGTAAAAGATTCGAAGCTAGAATGAAATCATTTTCAATAAAAGGATCAAAAGGACTCCAATTCTCTCTGTTTGATTCCGATAAAAACCAACAATCTTGCGCTACTGATCCGGCCAAGCAACCCAAAATATGATAGAATACGGTGAACTCTTTCGCAGCTGTTCCGGCAATTGAAGGTTCTAAATACCATTGATGCAAATAATTTGCCCTTCGACCCTGGAAATCTAGATTAAGCCTTAGGGAATTTTTTAAATACGTTAGTTTATTTTGTATAATGGCTTTTCCTATCTTATAGGGAAGTCCTTGAAAAAATTCACTGAATTTCAGATTATAATTGCAAGGACCCCAATTTGATCTATACAAAGCTACTCCAATTATATCATTGTCTATAGCTGAAGTATTTTGGCTCATGCTAATTAGAAATATTTCATCAGCAAGTTTTGCTAGATCTTGCGCAGTAAAGCCTTTGGTAGTTAATCCAAATTCATCATAGCAGTTCCATTCTTTTTTCAAGTAGAGCCCTTTGTTACGTAAAAGCAAAGGAAATTCTTTTTCTCGATATGGAGCAGGCAACTTTTTAGTATTAATAAATGTATCGAATCTTCGTTTACTACGAGGAGGACTTATTAGAACTGGATCAATTTTTTTTGGAATATCAGTTGAAGCAATAACAACAATATTTTGTTTTATGGTGGTTTCTTTTTCACCATCACTCGGATTATATGGATCCCCAAGGAGTTCTACCAATAATGCAAGAAGGTAATAGTAATCATTCAGTTCATGAATGCTTGGAATCCATATGACGCAAGGAGACATCAATTTTGCCAATTTGAGTGCAAATTGGAATTGGATTACTCTTCTCGCAAAATACTCTGGAGGGTTAGGATTCTCCCTTCGGCTTCGGTCATACAAAAAGTTATGAGGTTTTTTTTCATAATGCTCATTCTCATGTATGTCTTTTGGCCTGCCTGACCAGCCGAGAGACCTGAGGATATTTTCATGCTCAAGGTATGATTGTTTAGCCGAAGATGTATACTCGGGTTCATAGCGAGACAGAAGTTTCTGCTGCCTCAAAAAACTTTTAGGAGATATTCTTATTAAAGGTAAATAAGAATCTGCTGCTAAACTTTTAGCCAAGTACGATCGTCCAGTTTCCTTAGGCCCTATCAATAAAATTCGATTCGAAAAGGACGGTACTGGGTAGAGTGGGTAGAATCTCACGTGGTCATATAAAGATGGGCGAATTGGTACGGAAGTCATCTTCTGATAAAAAGCAGCGAAGATCGGCATTTCTGCTAAAAACAATGAATTTAATTCGGAATTCATTAAGCCTATTCTAAGGCCTCGCTGAATAAATTCAGCTAAATATCGAAAGTAAAGAAGTCCTGGCTGTTTTCTTGTTTCCAATTCATGAAACAAACCAATAGGGGGGGTTAACTTCGATTCAAATTGAGAGATTTGTTCTTGTAGTAAAAACAATCGATTTTCTCTCAAAAGGAAGTCATCTACTTCAAATTCGTACAAAATTTTTTTTACAAGTGATTTATATTTCCCACAGTCTCCAGAATCCCGCTGGAACCAAGGCAACGAGAACCAAGAACGATATGAAAATTGAATATTTTTTACATACCAAATTTTCAATAGTAGAAATAATCCTATATCATCAGGATCCGACTCCATCTCGATATAGTCCACAAATGTAAGCCAAGAACCATACCAATTTAAATTAGAAAAATTTCTAAGTCTTTTATAAGATCTAATCATTTCTCCTACTCTCTCGGAGCAATGGGAATACTGCAAAAATCTGATCAGATAGAAGTTCCTATAGAACTGAATCAAGAATAAGGGAATTATGGAGGAAATATAAAAGAAAAATCCAACGAAGATACAAAGAAAAATATCATATTCCCGAACATTTTGTATATATTTCCATGTATCAAATGATATTGATAGATCCTTTCCCTCAAGTGCTGCTTTAAGTACTTTTTCATTTGCTACTTGCCAATATTTGTCAATATTCCAGCGGGATAACATAAGATTCAACATCGGGAGAATTTGATCATTCAATATCGGGAGAATTTGATCATTCAATATCGGGAGAATTTGATCATTCAATATTGTGAGAATTTGATTCTTCAATATTGTGAGAATTTGATCAATTTTATTTCTAAATTCCCACTTTAGAAGTGTCCAAAATTGATGATAAAGTGCCCACAAAATATTCAAATTGTGATTCCAATTTTGCCTAATATTGTCCGGCATTGATACTAACTGATCAATACTATTTATTGTTATTTCCGGAAAAGTAGCTAAAAATAGATTTTTAGTATATTTCCACCCTGTGGAAGTCAAAAGCCACAACCATGACCTATATGTTTGAAACAAACCCCATTTCTCAAAATTAAAATTTATTTCATTAAAAGAAATGAGAAACTTTAGTTTTGAAAAGAAAAACTTTAGTTTTTCTTTATTAAAAAAGTCACCTATGTCTTTGACTTCAATAAAGTCACCTATGGCTTTGTCTTCCATAAAGTCACCTATGGCTTTGTCTTCTATTATGTGTTCTAAACTTTCTGTTGAACTATATTTTTCTTCTTTTTCTACAATTTTCTTTATTCGCAAAAATATTTCGGACAATACATCATCTTGATAAGATTGAGTTTGAATAAGATCTATGTTGGAACTAAAACTGTTTTTAGAATACTGACTAGAGGTCTTTTCTTCTAAATCTGAACTATTTAAAAAAGGATAGCAAGAGTTTTTGTCAAAATTGACAATTTGTAGGCTTATTAAAGGAGGTTTAGAAATATCTTCAATCGATAAATTGATATTTCTACGAAGAATAGAATTCAATTTATCCAGTAAATTAGACGATTTATGCAAATCATGAATTAGCACTTTGTCACGTAAATATTTATCCAATAATATATTGACTTGTGACTTTATGAGTGAGATAGTTTCTTTCTCTGAATACACAGCTCTCATTTCACTAATAGAGGAAGAAAACAGATTGTTATGAATGGGAACTAAATTTAATAATTGTCCATAGGTTACATTCTTATTTTTGATATTAATCTTTCCCATGTAAGAAGCCAATCTTTTTTTATAAAAAAGACGAGGACGGTGTAAATAATCTAAAAATTCAAAGGTATTTGCTTTGTAAAAAGAAGCTCTCAATGAATTTTTATTAGATAGTTTTAAAGGATTCAACCAATTGTCTTGATTATCGAATATTTCCGAAAGACCCGCGTTATTCAATAATTCCAATAATTCCATGTAATTTTTTCCATTATCGAAGAAGTCAATAATAAATTCAATTATTGGTTTTTTCTCATTCAAATCTAATGTTGGTTTATTGATCGAGAATTCAAGATTAGGAATTGATTTAGATTTTATTTCATTTTCATTAAGCTTGTCCCAGACATTTCCATTAAGCTTGTCCCAGAGAATTTGAGAACTATTAAGATTGTCCCAGAGAATTTTATTAATTTTACTATCCAAAATTGGTCCAAACCAACTCCAATGTTGAGTAATCGATAATTCAATTGGATCTAACACTCTCTTTTTGAAATTGTTTTGTTTGGAAATGGACAAGAGATATTCTAATCTTTTTTGAAAGTATTCGATCTGAATGGATAATACAAAAGCGTTTAAAAAATTTGGATTTCTCAACTCAACAGGTCGAAAAAAAGGGCGCTCCAAATATTCTTTCTGACATAGTATCCAACTTGATGAATACTGGTTAATTGCATCTTGCGTCACATTATTCAAATTGCGACTTAATGTTTTGATAAAATAGATGAATTCCAAATAATATTTATTCTTATTCAATACTTTCTGTAATTCCAAAGAATATTTTTGTAATTCCATATAGTATTTATTCTTATTCAATACTTTCTGTAATTCCAAAGAATATTTTTGTAATTCCACATAGAAATATCCCAAATAGTTATGTAATTCCAAATAGTATTTATCTAATACTTTTTGTGATTCCAATTTATTCTTATTTAAGACTTTCTGTAATTCAAAAGAGTATTCATGGAATGCCAAAGAGTATTTATGGAATGCCTTTTGTAATTTCAAATAGTATTTATTCAATACTTTCTGTAATTCCAAATAGTATTTATTCTTATTCAATACTTTCTGTAATTCCAAAGAGTATCTTTGTAATTTCAAATAGTATTTATTCAATACTTTCTGTAATTCCAAATAGTATTTATTCTTATTCAATACTTTCTGTAATTCCAAAGAGTATCTTTTTAATTCCATATAGTATTTATGATATTCCAAATAATACTTCTGGAACGATTCTAAATCGTCTAATACAGTTTCGGATTTTAAATCGTTCAATACAAAATCTTCAACGTTCTTCAAAAAATCGAATTTATCAATTTTCACATGCTCGTCAGCTTGAATCTTGTCTTTATTCACTATTTGAATTTTATTCACTATTTTATTCAATATTAGTTGTTCAGTGTTATCATCTTCTGATGTTTTCTTTTTTTCAAAAATATTGAGTACTCTAAGGAAAGAATCATGCGTTAATTCATCTCTGTAATTGAAGAAGTAATTAAAGCACTTCAATAAAGTCTGGTTGAATAAATGTAATTCATTCACACGATGATCGATATCCACGTCAATTGCATCATTAGGGTAAGAAATATGATTAGGCCTAGTTATTGATAGAGTAAATTGATCCGTTATTTTAAGAACAAATTGTTTCAATTGAAAATCATCGTTTAATGCTAATTGTTCTTTATTTTGATCACAGGATGAGGGAGATCTTGAAGATGAATTCTTATTCATAAATCGAATACAATTGAATTGGTTTATATCTTTGCTGATGTTCCATTCGGGATCTGGTAAAATATCATAATTTACAGGAGGATTTTTAAGAAATGTTTTAACCTTCCATAGATCAACGATTCTATTCTTTTCTAATCCCCTGAAATATTGAAAAGCGTCTTGTCGCTCTTTCAACAATTTAAATTTTTCACTCGGTTTATTAGTATAATTAATACTTATACATGATTCATCTATTGACAAATGCTCAAACAACCTTTCAAAAACTTCCGACTCTGAAAAGGAAAAAGATTCTCTTGCTTGATCTGATTCTTCTTGGAACATTTTTTCTTGTTCCATTTCTTGCGATCTTTTCTCACATAGTTTCTTTATTCTTCGTAGCCCTTCTTTGTATCTTTCGATTTCTCGAACTCTTTGTTTCCTTTCCCTTTCTAAACTTTTGAATTGTTCTGGTTCTGAAGAGAGAGCGAATTCTTCTTCTACTTGAACTAGTTTTTCTTCTAATTGTTCGATTTTGTTTTCTAGTTCCTCAATAACTTTGCTTCGATGACGATAAAGTATTGATTCTTTCCATTCATAAAGGTTTTCAGGTTCTGTTTCAGGTTCCCAATATTCGTTTGGAATTGAATTAAAAGATGAATCAATCTCCCATTCGATACCATTAGATTCTTTTTCCAAAGGGCTTTCCCAATTTATTGTTTCTTGCTTCTCTGATATTCTATTTTTCTGATTCAGATTTGTGTTAGAACTGGATAAAATCCAAACATGTTCTTTTGGATTGAGCAAGCAACGTTGATATCTCCTTTTGGCTTTTGGCGAAAACATAAAAAGATGCGGAACGAGCAACAAATTTTCCTTTCTAGCTCTAGCTCCAAGATGTTGTACAGCTGGAAATATCTTCATCAAATTATATGATGATTTATTTCTTTCAATTAAGGCTCGAGTATTTAAAAAAGAGAAAAGTAATGGTAATGCTATTATCATTACAGCTTTTATTGCTTGACCTTTTAAAATAAATATACGTATATCCCGTATAAGTAATGTACTAAGAATCCGAAAATCAAAAAGCTTAACAACACTTTCTCGACCAGAAAATATTTGACTTAGCAATCTCACCAAATTGGATTCGTTCCATGGAACGAATATTTCCATCATGTAATCTTGAAATTTCGACTGAACGCTAAAGAACCAAGCTATTTCTTGGGTCTTTCCAATAGGATCCGTAGACCACGGTTTTTTTCTGTTCATTATGTTGTTTTGTTCTATAAAAAAATTTAAATTATTACTTATTAAAAATAATTATAATAAGTAAGAGGTAGTTAATACAACTTATTCAACTAACTATTGAATAATTCGTCAAAAAAAAGTTGATTGTTATTGAGATAGAATTGAATTAGTAAATAATACAATATTTCAACATTAATATTATAACAAATATATTATACGAATACGAAGCCAAATATACCAAAAATAGGATTTTTATGCCCTATTTAGAACAATAGATATATAGAAAAGAACGTAATTAATTAAAGAATCTCTATTTATACGATCTTATCTATCTGTATTATTCATTAATTAGCATTTTGTCCTACAGAAATTGCTAACAATCCCAAATCTATTTTTTGTTGAAAATGAGAATTCAATTGGTTACCATATTGATTCTAATAAAATCACTTTACCATAGCATCCATGGCTGAATGGTAAAAGCACCCAACTCATAATTGGGAAGTCGCGGGTTCAATTCCTGCTGGATGCACAATAAGCAGTTATTACACTCTGCTCACAATATTTTTGAGATGAAAGAATCGCAGCAAGGTTATCTCGATTCAATTCAGTATCGAGATTAGATTATCTCCATCCCTGTTTTGTAATTCTTAACTATCTCTTTTAATCTTAAATAGAAGTTAAGAATTACAAAATATTTTCAAATATTTGTAATTCATTTACGCACGTTTGAACGACTTTTTATCAGATAGAAAATCTATATTTTGGTACAAAATGAACTTCTAATTTAACGATCAAGTTGATTTTGTAATTAGAAGTTCATCTTATAATTTCAGCCTATTCCCTGCGATTTTAAGAATATGAATATTAGGGCAATTCTGACTTTTTTGAGTTAGTAAGTAAGAAAAATTCTATAGAAAAAATCTCAATCTCTAAAATAATGTATCCTGGGCAATTGCAATAATTGGATTCATTATTATTCCCAGTAAAGTAGATGCTATTACACATATAATCATACTAAATTCGATATAATTTTTTGAGATTGAAGAAGATAATCTATAATTTTGCACGTAGGGAGTTATTTCTTTGTTTCTTTCAGTCATTAATAACTTAATTATTTTCAGATAATAATATATGGAAACAACACTCATAAAGAGTCCTATCGAAACTAATAAATAGGAGCCTGCTTGCCATCCACACCAGAATAGATAAAGTTTTCCAAAAAAACCTGCTAATGGAGGAATCCCCCCTAGAGATAGCAGACATAAAGATAAAGACAAAGCTGAAAAAGGGTCTTTCATATATAATCCTGCATAATCCCGAATGTTATCTGTTCCTGTACGTAGACTGAATAATACAATACAAGCAAAAGTTCCTAAATTCATAAAAATATAGAGCAGCATATAAGTTATCATACTTGCATATCCATTGTTTGAGTCTTTATCAATTATTCCAATAAGCATATATCCAATTTGACCTATCGATGAATATGCAAGCATACGTTTTATACTTGTTTGAGTAATAGCAATTAAATTTCCTAATATCATGCTAAGAATAGCTGATATTTCCAAAAGAAGATGCCATTCGTTCAATGAAAAATAAAAAATAATGTCAAAAATTCTAGTGGCTAAAGCTGAAGCAGCTACTTTTGAAATAACAGAAATAAAAGCAACGACTGGAGTGGGGGAGTTAGAGTCGAAAAGAGGAATTTTCCCTCCTTTCTCTCATTCAGAACCGTGCATGAGACTTTCTTCTCGCACGGCTCCTAAGTGATAAAAAAATGAGCATAATCGTTTGATTCTCTTTTTTTTTTTTATTACCTTCCTCGTGTATGTATAAGATTGAATCTATTCAATTGATATAAAGAATAACTAATCCTTAACTTTCCGAGGAATCCTTACTCAGTGGTTATTATGGTATGGTCAATCTTTTTTTTTTTTTTCTTATTTTTTAAGTTCAGTTATGAAAGAGTTAAAAAGAAAAAATAAAACCATCTGATTTAAATCGTTCTGAATAGTCATGAGATGCTCATCTTAGGGTAATCTTTTTGTCGACGGATGCCTTCTTTTTTACACTCGTAGTTTCTGAAGAATGAAAACTTACTATATAGCATCTACGTTAAGAATAAAAATATTATACACGTCATTAATCTGATCCTTTGTAAAAACTACCCGTAATAATTAATTTGTAAAAGTTATTTATTCAAATCAAAAAAAAATTCGTTTGTTTCTTACTTTGCTTTACCTTAATTCAATTCAAATTTTTGGTAAAAGTTATGTCTTAGTCCAAGTGGGAATAACAATCTTTTTTCCACATGTCTATAGAGTTTCTATTTGTAAAACGAATCGCACTCCTTCATATACATCGGGGGTCCATTGATGAAAAGGAACTAAAGAAAGCTTGAATGCAATTCCTACCGTTATAGAGAAAAGTGCAATCCAAATTCCTGGAGAGTTATACATTTGTGTATTTATAAGACCATTGGCTATTTCTTGAATTTCAATCTCACCTCCAGATAGACCATATAGCCAAGAAAGACCATAAGCAAGAATGGAAGAACTTGTTCCACCCATAAGTAAATATTTCATAATAGCCTCATTAGACCGTACATCTCTTTTGGTATATCCAGATAATAGATAAGAACATAGACTTAAACATTCTAAAGATACGAAGATAGTTGTTAAATCATTAGCACCACATAAAAACATTCCTCCTAAAGTAGCTGTTAATATGAATAACAAAAACTCTGTTACAGCCATTTCTGTACATTGAATGTATTCCACGGATAGAGGAATACATAAAGTGGAACATAATAAAATGAGAAACCGAAATATTTTATTAAAATTGTTTGTTTGGAAATTACCAAAAAAACTGATCGTAGGTTCTTCTCTCCATTGAAATAACAAAAAAGCTATGCTTAGCACTAAACTTGTTAAAGAGATGAAATAGAACCAAGTTGTCTTTTTCTGATCAGAAATGAAATCGATTACTAGAAGAAGAAATAGGCCAAAAATAAGGATGCATTCTGGAAAAATGGAACTTCCATAGAAGAGAAGCAAATGAAATTCTTTCATAAAAATGATTTAAAGGTATTAATTGAAAATGCATTTTTCATTTTGTCCGGATCATTAGTTAGTAACTTCAATTAATATTTAAGCAACATTTTCTTTAGAATCTCCTTATTATCATTTATCTATGATTTCTTTTTCATTCTTCTTTTCCTTTCGTTTTCGTTCCAATAAAATTTTGATAAAGTAAGTTTTCTTTTATTGATCAGAATGGAATAGATCTGTAGATCTATTTTATATAGTTAATGGATTAACGGTAATGTGCAAAAGCTTTATTGGATTCTGCCATTTTATGAATCTCTTCCTTCTTGCGTATAGCATTGCCTTTCTCTCTGGCAGCATCCATTATTTCGTAACTCAATTTGAATTGCATATTTGGACCAGAACGTTTTCGGGATGACTCTAATAACCAACGAATAGCAAGTAT
>BSBK01011554.1:0-30000 GCA_027943335.1 Chamaecyparis obtusa | reverse complement strand
CATGTAACCTAATTGAGACATAGTAGAATAAGCCAAGCCTTTTTTAAGATCTTTTTGAGCGAGAGCCATAGTAGCTCCCAATAGAGCTGTTATTCCACCTATCCAAGAGATAAGATACATTATTAAAGGTAGAGCTTTAAAAAGAGGAAACAACCGAGCTACAAGAAAAATTCCTGCTGCTACCATAGTAGCGGCATGTATAAGAGCTGAAATAGGAGTAGGCCCTTCCATAGCATCAGGTAACCATACATGAAGTGGAAATTGTGCAGATTTGGCTACTGGACCTAAAAATAAGAGAAAAGCACACGAAGTAAAAAAGAGCGAACCAACCCCATCAACGGCAGTCAATTCGTTGAATTTTTCAAACAAATATTGAAATTCAAAACTACCTGTTACCCAATAAAAACCTAGGATTCCTAATAAGAGTCCAAAATCCCCTGCACGATTAGTTATAAATGCTTTTTGACAAGCATTAGCCGCGCTGGGTCGCGTAAACCAGAAACCTATCAATAAATAGGAGCACATTCCTACTAATTCCCAAAAAAAATATATTTGTAATAAATTAGGGCTAATAACTAACCCCAGCATAGAAGCATTGAAAAAATTAAGGTAAGCGAAAAACCTCACATATGTTTTATCATGCGACATATAATTATCGCTGTAGATCATAACCATGGTTCCAACTGTTGTAACTAAAACTAACATAATGGAAGTAAGTGGATCAATCAAATAGCCTAATTCTAATGAAAACTTATTATTGATAACCCAGGACCAGAAATACCGATAGATGGGACCGCCGGTAATCTGTTGCAAGAACAAATTGAAAGAAAGAAACATAGCTACGCTTAACAGAAAAATGCTAATAAGAGCCCATGTACGGCGAACACTCTTAGTTGCTCCTGGAAAAAAAAAGGATCCTAATCCGATTGGTACAGAAGCTGAAAGCGGAAGGAAAGGTACGACCCGAGCATATTTGTATATAAATTCCATAGGAAGATTAAATCATTATTCTCAATATTTTGATATTCCACATTCTTGGTTTCCAATCCACTAGACCCTGAAGAGAATAAAATAAAAACGATAGATCATAAATAAACAAGAACGATAGAATATGGGATGCAATCCTATCGATTTCATATTTATTGTGACCTTTTTTCATCTTTTTTCTGCAAAAGATTTGCACCGGTCAATACTGATACTAATCAAATATTTGTAAGATGAGCAAGAAGGAACTCTTTTTCAGTCTAGGTACTGAGCTATTAGTCATGTACACACACATTCTTATTTTATGAAATTTTCTATTGTAGATCAATAGTAGTATTAAGAATAGAATTGAATAGAAAATTAAACCAATTGGAATTCTTAAGATGAGAAATAATTGAATCTGTTAAAATGACATAGTTTTCATTTACTCAAAATTCGATATACGTATGTAAGAATTGATAATTGTTATCAATTTGTATCGTGGATCTTCTATTACTAGTAAATATTCTCTAATAAGGTTGCAAAATGCAAGAAAAAAACGATAGAATATTCTATCATTTTTTTCTAAATAAAATGGAACTAAACTATAAAAATGAATTGAATTTAAAGATATATAATATAAGAAGTTTACAAAATAAAAAAATATAGAATATTCAAAAATTTGATATTTTTTTCTAAATAAAATTGAACTATAAAAATATTATGGCTGTACCAAAAAAACGCACCTCTAAATCCAAAAAACAGCATCGTAACAAGGTTTGGAGGAAAAAAGCAAATTCGGACGCAAGAAAAGCTCTTTCTTATGTTACGAGTTATTCTTCTTTAAGAGAGTTTTTTTTCGGTGAGAAGGATGAGGTGAAAATAATAGGACCAAGCCCGAACATACCGAGAGACCTACTGAACCTCCCGAGAGACCTACTAATGGGAAAAAAACCCAAGGGTTTTTCTTCCTACCTTAGCAAAGGAACGGATGAAGAAGATCCCCAAAATAATGAATAAATTAGAGGAAGTGGTGTAACTATAGTACACCCTCCAAGACCCTAGAGAGGAGCAATGGGAATCTCTAGGGTCTCTTGGAGGTACTTGGAAAGATCAAGGGACACGGTTCTATAATCCACTACAGCCCTTCTTTTTGATCTTAAAGATCGGGAATTTATTAATCATTCCGTCATCCCTTTTTTTCTTTCTCAATGGAAAAGGAGAGTGTATCATTCTTTTGAATAATACCGGATAAACTCCGACATTCAATCTTGCTGATATGGTAGCTTTATTCTAATTCGATCGAAACGTAGGAATATATAGACCTATGAACAAAAAGAAATGGATCTCATTCTTTTTTCTTACTCTAAATTAAATCAATAATATTGAACTTGGAAATATTTTTTTTATGATCAAAAAATTGTCTGTTCGTCCCTCTTTGATTCCTAGAGAACAAAGAGGATCTGTTGAATCTCAAGTATGTTATTTAACCAGTCGAATTCAAAAACTTACTGAACATTTGGACCTGCACGGAAGAGACTACTCGTCCCAAAGAGGTTTGTGGAAAATTGTGGGTAAACGTAAACGACTTCTGATTTATCTGTTCAAGAAAGATAGACTTCGTTACAAACGTTTAATCGATCAATTAGATATTCGTGGACTGCGTTAATTTTGAACGAAATTTGAAGAAATTATGTTTTATTAAATTCCGGATCCTAATGAGTCATTCTTTCTTTTGTTCTCATTGATTTTTTTAACCGGGGAAGAGTTATGATTATGGTTGCTAGGGAGAAAGACCTCATGATGGTAAGTATGGGTCCTCATCATCCATCAATGCATGGTGTTCTTCGACTTATTGTTACTCTAGATGGTGAAGATGTTATTGACTGTGAACCTATATTAGGTTATTTACATAGAGGTATGGAGAAAATTGCTGAGAACCGAACAATTGTTCAATATCTCCCCTATGTAACACGATGGGATTATTTAGCTACTATGTTCACAGAGGCAATAACGGTTAATGCACCAGAAAAATTGGAAAATATTCAAATACCTAAAAGGGCCAGCTATATTAGAATGATTATGCTAGAGTTAAGTCGTATAGCTTCTCATTTGTTATGGCTTGGACCTTTCATGGCTGATATTGGTGCGCAGACTCCTTTCTTTTATATTTTAAGAGAGAGGGAAATGATATATGATTTATTTGAAGCTGCCACGGGCATGCGAATGATGCATAATTATTTCCGTATTGGAGGAGTAGCTGTAGATTTACCCTACGGTTGGGTAGATAAATGCTTCGATTTTTGCTATTATTTCTTTCCAAAAGTGACAGAATATGAAAGACTTATTACATGCAATCCTATCTTTTTAAAACGAGTTGAGGGAGTAGGCATTATTAGTAGAGAAGAAGCAATAGATTGGAGTTTATCAGGACCCATGCTACGAGCTTCCGGAATCCAATGGGATCTTCGTAAAGTGGATCATTATGAATGTTATGATGAATTGGATTGGGAAATCCAATGGCAAAAAGAAGGAGATTCGTTAGCTCGTTATTTGCTTCGAATCGGAGAAATGAAAGAATCTATAAAAATAATTAGACAGGCCCTAGAAATAATTCCGGGAGGTCCCTATGAGAATTTAGAGGTTCGACGTTTAAATAAGGGAAAAGATTCGCAATGGAACAATTTTGAATCTCGATTTATTAGTAAAAAACCTTCCCCTACTTTTGAGTTATCAAAACAAGAACATTACGTGAGAGTAGAAGCTCCCAAGGGGGAATTAGGAATTTTTTTTATAGGAGATGATAACATTTTTCCCTGGAGATGGAAAATCCGACCACCTGGTTTTATTAATTTGCAGATTCCTCCTCAACTGGTTAAAAGGATGAAATTAGCCGATATCATGACGATTTTGGGTAGTATAGATATCATTATGGGAGAGGTTGATCGTTAAAATGGTGATTAATATAGCAGATCTCGAAGAACAAGCTATCAATTTATTTTCTCGATTGGGATTTTCAAAAGAAATATATAGTTTTATATGGATTCTAATTGACATAATTATCCTTCTATTGGGAATTACGATAGGAGTATTAGTTATTGTATGGCTCGAAAGAAAAATATCTGCGGGAATACAACAACGCATTGGACCTGAATACGCCGGTCCTTTGGGAATTATTCAAGCTTTGACGGATGGAATAAAACTACTGCTAAAAGAGGATATTATCCCATCTAGGGGGGATATTTGGTTATTTAGTATTGGTCCAGCAGTAGTAGTGATACCTATTTTTTTAGGCTATTTAGTAATTCCCTTTGGTCGCCACATTGTTTTAATTGATCTTAGTATAGGCGTTTTCTTTTGGATTGCAATTTCAAGTATTGCTCCCCTTGGACTGCTTATAGCAGGATATGGATCCAATAATAAATATTCTTTTTTAGGTGGTCTCCGAGCTGCTGCTCAAGCTATTAGTTATGAAATTCCTTTAGCTTTATGTGTGTTATCTATATCTCTACGTGTGATTCGTTGGAATATGAGATTCATTTTTCCCTCTTTTTATTAATAACTAAAAAAGGGAAAAACAGAAGTGAATGGGATGAATATTCCGATCAAAAAACTAGATAGTCATATGGGTGAGATCAAACAGTTTACAAATCTTGCAGTAAGATGATTAAGTCCCATCCCCCATGTACAAGAGTGAGAGCATGCACAATCAGTGAAAACTGTGTACCCCAGCTCATATATTAGTCATCGGGGCCCAATAGCGGGGAGGCAAAGGACAAAAGAAAAGTATGAAGTTACTGTCATATATACTAAAAATCAAGCAAAGGTAGATGGTGAGAAACACCAAGATATAAAAAAGATTAGTGAAAAAAAGAAACTGATATCTAGACCAAAGATATTTCCATAGAAATGGGATAACAATAAGGACTTGACATTGGTAGGGATGATCAAGTGGTACTTCCCCAAAACCCCGATCTACAATATGTTTCTATCTACTTAAATCAAAAATGGCTATCCAGAACGAAGTAATCCTTTACACAGTTTTCTTTCTCTGGCAAAAAAATACTGAAGGTTAAGATAGGTTCAAAAGCTCCTATTATTTGTAGCAGACGGAATCTCATTGGTTCAATTTATGATCTGGTGCTTTTTTTTCTTTATTTCTTAATGACCATTGAGAAGCCGTATGAAGTGAAAGTTTCACGTACGGTTTTGGAATAGAGATGAAAACAGTGATGTTTCTGTCGACTATAATTATCCAATAGTTCAAGTACAATTGATATAGTTGAAGCACAGTGCAGATATGGTTTTTTAGGATGGAATTTGTGGCGTCAACCTATAGGGTTTTTAGCTTTTTTCATCTCATCTCTGGCAGAATGTGAAAGATTGCCCTTTGATTTACCCGAAGCGGAAGAAGAATTGGTAGCGGGTTATCAAACTGAATATTCGGGTATCAAATTTGGTTTATTTTACGTTGCTTCTTACCTAAATCTATTAGCTTCTTCATTCTTTGTGACAGTTCTTTACTTGGGCGGATGGAACTTATCAATTCCATTCATACCCATTCTGGAACATTTTGAATGGGATTCTATTTCTGGAATTAGCGGGGTCGTTAATATAACAATCGGGATCCTAATTATATTAGCTAAAGCCTATCTGTTCTTATTTATTTCTATCACGGCAAGATGGACCTTGCCTAGGATAAGAATGGACCAATTATTGGATCTTGGGTGGAAATTTCTTTTACCTATTGCTTTGGGTAATCTGTTACTAACAGCCTCTTTCCAACTTATTTTATTGTAACTAACTCTCTTTTCTTCTTCGTGAAGAGGTTTTTATCAATTTTGCAATATATCCAAATTTGATAGATCAAATCTATGAAGAGAAAGAAATTTCTATGAAATGATTATTCAAGGAGATTTTACACATGTTCTCCATGGTAACTGGGTTTATGAATTATAGTGAACAAGCAATACAGGCTGCGAGATACATTGGGCAAGGTTTTTTTGTTACCTTATATCACATGAATCGTTTACCTATTACTATTCAATATCCCTATGAAAAATGGATCCCATCAGAACGATTTCGCGGGAGGATCCACTTTGAATTTGATAAATGTATTGCTTGTGAAGTATGCGTCCGTGTATGCCCGATCAATCTACCTGTTGTGGATTGGAAAGTCGGAATAGATATGGGGAAAAAACGATTGGAAAATTATAGTATTGATTTTGGAATTTGTATCTTTTGTGGAAATTGTGTCGAATATTGCCCCACAAATTGTCTAGCGATGACTGAAGAATATGAACTTTCGACCTATGATCGTCATGAATTAAATTATGATCATATTGCTTTAGGACGTTTACCAATATCCGTTGTTGAAGATTTAACAATTCAAACAATTCCGAGCTCAACATAACATATTAACTTAGTATGTCTGAAGAAACTACGGACAAATTTTATGATTCAATAATTTCTACGATTATTCAGATTGCGCTGCGATCAAAGAGTATCTAATAAACAAAATCTTTTTTTTTGACAAATCAGTAATTAATGAATAATTCTATTGACATTCCATTAATAATGTCACATGTGTGATTGATCGGAATCTATTATTGATCTATAGATTAATTAATCAGTGCCCATATCAAATGAAATTACAAATCCAGTATAGCATATAGGTAAATAGGGTAACTTTTTATTTAGTGAATGGGAGGAAATAATATTCAAACTTATTGTACACATAATGAATCGATCTGAATCGATATATGATATTCTTTTGTTGGCTCCTCTAACGCTAAGTCTTATATTAGGAGGTATAGGAGTAGTATTAATTACTAATATAATTTATTCCGCTCTTTCATTGGGGTTAGTTCTAATTTGTATCTCTTTTTTCTATATTATACTGAATGCGGATTTCGTAGCTGTTGCACAAATCCTGATCTACATAGGAGCTGTTAATATTTTGATTCTATTTGCCGTGATGTTGATGAATAATCCAAAATATCCCAATTATGCCCCTCCCTGGACTGTCGGAGATAGCATTACTTCAATAGTTTGTACAAGTCTTTTTTGTTCGTTAATTACTATTATCTTGAACATATCATGGTTCGGAATATCTCTGACTCAAAAATCAGATCAAATGTTAGAACGAGATTTAACAAGCAATATTCAACGTATTGGGGCTCATTTATCCACTGATTTTTTCCTTCCATTCGAACTTATTTCTCTAATTCTTCTAGTTGCTCTTATAGGAGCCATTACTATAGCTCGTCGAGAAGAAACAGTTTGAAAATGAAAGCTCTCGTGCGACATCGTATCATTTTTTTTCTTTCGATAATGGTAAATTAGAAACTATCACTTTTGTTTGTATCTGAAGAGATCAAGGTATGAGGAGTTCCTCTATTATGCTCGAACATGCGCTTATTTTAGGTGCTTATTTATTCTCTATCGGTATTTATGGACTAGTAAGAAGTCGAAACATGGTTAAAGCACTTATGTGTCTTGAGCTAATACTCAATGCGGTTAATTTAAACCTAGTAACATTCTCAGATTTTTTTGATAGTAGACAAGTAAAGGGGGATATCTTTTCGATCTTTGTTATAGCTATTGCTGCTGCTGAAGCAGCTATTGGATTAGCTATTGTTTTGGCAATATATCGTAACAGAAAATCAACTCGTATCGATCAATTTAATTTGTCAAAATGGTAATAGAGATCGAGAAATTTGTATACCTATTACTATTCAAATGGATACTAGGCTTGTCTCTCTAAAAATAGATCTAGATCTTTTATTTTCTAGAGATTTCAAATAAGTATTACGATCAATCAAGAGCATAATTCATATTTAACTCATTATTCAAATGATCTGTTTAACACGATTAGACCAGATTCGGTCAAATCTGTCTGTTTTATAAATCAAACAGATAGAATCCGAATCTATTCATTATATCACCGATAATACAATTATTGATTTGCTTGATATTCATAATATATCGTCATTGGCCATATATTAAAAAATCTTATTCAATGAAACAGTTTTTATAGAGTTCTTAGATTCAATGGCACATTCAGTCAAAATTTATGATACATGTATTGGTTGTACCCAGTGTGTACGAGCGTGTCCCACAGATGTATTAGAAATGATACCTTGGGAAGGATGTAAAGCTAAGCAAATTGCTTCTGCTCCAAGAACAGAAGACTGCGTAGGTTGTAAGAGGTGTGAATCGGCTTGTCCAACGGATTTCTTAAGTGTACGTGTTTATTTATGGCATGAAACAACGCGCAGTATGGGTCTAGCTTACTGATCCATCAAAAAAGAAAAATAGTTAGATTCATCCCATATATATTTTTCATTCTCCTTTTCCTCTTTCACTGATCAAAACCCATACTCGACCCAAAAATGAAAGCATGGGTTTTGATATCGAAAGTCTCTTTTCTCTTCATTATGAGTAATTTACCTTGGTTAACAATAATTGTTATTTTGCCCATATCTGCGGGGTTATTAATCCCTTTATTTCCCTATAAAGGAAATAAAATGATTCGATGGTATACTCTAGGTATTTGCTTATTAGATCTTCTTTTAATGACCTATATATTCCGTTATCATTATCATTTTGATAATTCATTAATCCAATTGGAAGAGGATTATAACTGGATAAACCTTATTCATTTTCATTGGAAACTGGGAATTGATGGATTTTCCATTGGACTTATTTTATTAACGGGATTTGTAACTACTTTAGCTACTTTAGCTGCTTGGCCAGTTACTCGAAATCCGCGATTATTGTATTTCTTGATGTTGGCAATGTACAGTGGCCAATTGGGATTATTTGCTTCTCGAGATATTCTACTTTTCTTTCTCATGTGGGAGTTGGAACTAATTCCTGTGTACTTACTTTTATCCATGTGGGGGGGAAAAAGACGTCTCTATTCAGCCACAAAATTTCTTTTGTATACTGCGGGTGGTTCCATTTTTATCTTAATGGGAGCTTTAAGTATGGGTCTCTATGGATCTCATGGACCAGCATTCGATTTCGAATTATTAGCTAAAAAAGATTATCCCATCGCACTTGAAATACTCTTATATTTAGGGTTTTTGATCGCTTATGCAATAAAATTGCCAATCTTCCCTTTCCATACCTGGTTACCGGATACTCATGGGGAAGCACATTATAGTACATGTATGCTTTTGGCCGGAGTTCTATTGAAAATGGGGGGATACGGGTTGATTCGGATCAATATGGAATTGCTACCTCATGCTCATTCTTTGTTTTCGCCGTGGTTGATTATAATAGGAGCAGTGCAAATTATCTATGCAGCTCTAACTTCTATGGGTCAACGCAATTTGAAAAGAAGGATAGCCTATTCATCAATATCTCATATGGGTTTTGTAATTATAGGAATTGGTTCCATGACATATACAGGTCTCAATGGAGCCATTTTGCAAATGATTTCTCATGGATTAATTGGTGCTGCACTTTTTTTCTTGGTAGGAACCAGTTATGATAGGATACGTACTCTTTTTCTTGATGAAATGGGAGGAATCGCTATACCAATTCCTAAAATCTTTACTATGTTCAGTAGCTTTTCAATGGCTTCTCTTGCATTGCCAGGAATGAGTGGTTTTGTAGCAGAATTTATGATATTTTTGGGTATAATTACTAATCATAATTATTCTTCGACCTTTCGGATCATTATTACTGCAATAGCGGCAATTGGAATGATATTAACTCCCATTTATTTGTTATCTATGTTACGTCGAATGTTCTATGGATATAAGGTTTTGAATGTCCCGAATCCTTATTTTAAAGATTCGGGACCACGCGAACTTTTTATTTTGATCTGTCTCTTTCTACCAATCATAGGTATTGGTCTTTACCCCGATCTAGTTCTATTTTTATATAATGCTAAGGTAGAAGCTATTTTTTCTCAATCTTTCTATTAATCGTAATCATTTTTTTTGAATCTTCCAAAGGAATTGGAAACTATCGAATAGGCCTAGTTCTTTTTTTTTTACGAGAAGATATTAATACGAATGAAATAGAGAAAATTGCTCTCTAGTTCGAGTTATTTCAAGTCGTTTTTTTATCCCCTTTGAAATAACTTGGACCAACTCCCTATGGATTCAATAACATAGAATCACTGATGATTATTTATTCGTAAATCATCAATATTATTATTAGTTATTTTCTAATCATTATATTATTAAGGTCTACTAATCCTTTTTCATACTTATAAAAGTATATTAAGTATATTAATATATATGCCAGGAACCAGATTTGAACTGGTGACACAAGGATTTTCAGTCCTCTGCTCTACCAACTGAGCTATCCCGGCTGTTCCCCTGTGCATCATACTAGCACAGTAACCAAACTCCTGTCAACTAAAAACAAAAAAGGTAAAAGACAGCATTTGAATGAGTAAAAACAACGATACAAATAAAAACATAATAATATATATATATATATATATATATATATATATATTATTATTATATGTTATATACAGTTATATACACAGATGTATATATAAGAGAAGCAGACACAAATTTATCATATAATGATAACTTCTTATGTTCTTAAGAACATATCTAACAAATCGAAAATAAAACAGATAACCTGGGGATAGAGGGACTCGAACCCTCACGATCTATAAAACCAACGGATTTTCCTCCTACTCCAATTTTCATTGTTGTTGACATTGACATGTAGAATTGGACTCTATCTTTATCCTCGTCCAATTAACAAAAATGGAATGAAAAATCCTTCAATTTCAATCAATTTGAAGCTAGGCATATTCTTTCAAAACAAACCTAGAACTCTAATCGTTATTTTTGTTTATTGGTGATATATAACGCTTTTTCAAGCGTTCAATAAAATACAAAAGACATTATGTAAATAATGGATTGTATCCAATCCAAATTATGTTGATTCGTTAGAATAGCTTCCGTTGAGTCTCTGCACCTATCCCTTTCTCGGAAAGGAAACTATTGTCTCTAGAAATCGGATTTGGCTCAGGATTGCCCATTCAAAATATCCCAGGGTTCCCTGGATTTGGATGCTATCACTTGGTAAGTTTCCATACCAAGGCTCAAAAAATTTAAGTCCGTAGCGTCTACCGATTCCGCCATATCCCCTTATTGTAGAACGAAATCATAATATCCCATCAATTATTGCATTTGCATGAGCATTATATTCTTTCTGCATTTTTGATGTAATGTTGTTATCTGTATTCCCATCCTATACCGCAAAATATCCCTTTCTTTATTTAGATCTTATTGAAATCATATTTCCGTTCTATAAATAGAGTCTTTTTTTTTTTTATTTCCAATAATACTGTTCCACCTGGGACGGAAGGATTCGAACCTTCGAAATAACAGGACCAAAACCTGCTGCCTTACCGCTTGGCCACGCCCCATTATTGTTTTATAATAATCAATTCATATAAATTGACGCAATGTTTCATTTTAATCTGAATTGCATTATTATAATTCGATTCGCTATAATTCGAGCGATTTCGAAGAGATCTTTTAATTTCAGCCAATAAGTATGTGACTGCATACTGCATGCATATGAGCCTGCTTAGCTCAGAGGTGAGAGCGTCGCACTTGTAATGCGATGGTCATCGGTTCGATCCCGATAGCTGGCTCGTTT
Organism: Chamaecyparis obtusa; assembly: GCA_027943335.1. Lineage (NCBI taxonomy): Eukaryota > Viridiplantae > Streptophyta > Pinopsida > Cupressales > Cupressaceae > Chamaecyparis > Chamaecyparis obtusa. Next base: position 18,390 of record BSBK01011554.1, on the reverse strand, counting down.
TTATTCTTTTCATTTCTTACCATTATCAACCATAGATTGTTAAAATCTATGAAATAAGGAAAAGACTCTTCCTTTTCGGATCGTCGGTCCGCCGGGTCTGTCGTAGCATGATTCGTTTCAACTAGAAACGAAATCAATGATTGAAACATATCTTTTTTTCTCTCTACAATATTTTCAAAATTGAAGATAATTTGTTTCTCTATAAATCATTCCAATATTCGTGCTGTTTATATTATTCCTCTTTCCAACATTATTTGTTCATTTCTTGAAATAAGGAGTTTTTTATGTCCCGTTATCGCGGACCTCGTTTAAAAATAATAAAGCGTCTCAAAACTTTACCAGGACTAAGTAAGAAAACACCCAACAGAATTCAAAAGCCTATTAAAAAAAAACATTCTAAACCTCTTAAACCTTCTAAATATCCTGTACGTCTAAAAGAAAAACAAAGATTACGTTTTCATTACGGACTTCCAGAGCGCCAATTACTTCAATATGTTCGTATTGCTAGAAGAGCCAAGGGATCAACAGGTCAGGTTCTATTACAATTACTTGAAATGCGCTTGGATAATATCCTTTTTCGATTGGGTATGGCGCTTACTATTCCTGAAGCCAGACAATTAGTCAACCATAGGCATATCCTGGTCAATGGTCGTATAGTAGATATACCAAGTTATCGTTGCAAACCCCAAGATTTAATCTCTATAAAAGAAAAACAGGGATTGAGAAATATAATTAATAAAAATATAGATATTTTTCAGAAGGATAAAATGAGGGTGCCACCCCATTTAAATCGGATTAAACAAAAGTCACAATATAGTGGATTAGTCAAAAAAATAATAGATAATAAGCGTATCGGTTTGAAGATTAATGAATTATTGGTCGTAGAATACTATTCCCGTCGAGTTTAAATTATTCCCAATTGAAAGGGAATGAAAAGAAAGGATTTCTGCACATCTGTCCCTCTGTATGTTACATGACAATGTCATTGTCAATATTATTCAAATATTTTTGATTTTCTCTATTCCGAAATGGAAGGAGATTGTGGGAAAATGAAACCATGCTATTGGGTTTAGATTCATGAGAAAACGATGCAAAAAAGAATACGAATATACGGAAAGAGAGGGATTCGAACCCTCGGTAAACAGAAGTCTACATAGCAGTTCCAATGCTACGCCTTGAACCGCTCAGCCATCTTTCCTACACGATCCTTTATTTGTCAACAAAATGAAAACAACAAGTCTTTTCTAAATTATTAAAGTGATACTTGACTTTTGCATAAGTCAAGTATTTATGAATAAAGACAAAAGAGTATTTTACCAAACTTATTTTCTTCTTATTTCAAGATATTTTCATTTTTCATCGATCTAATCCTATTATTGTTAGATTATTCGGGTTTTTATTGCCGATCCAATTGTGAAATTAAGCCAGATCTATTGATCCATAATGATCCTATATATTAAGAATAATTCTTCGGTCGGTAAGAATTAATGGTACAAATTGTACCATAATGATACAAATTCTATCATAATGACTATATTCTTATATACTCAATAAATTCTATGTTTTAGAATAAAATAAGTATGCACAAACACAACCATCATTTTCTCATTTTATGTTCACCAATTTGCCGTTTACTTACTCGTTTTATCGTTGGGGTCATGAGCAAACGAGCGCGAAACTTCTTAGATTCGCATTATATAGATATAAACATTTTCTCAAATTTTTTTTTGATTGTTCATCAATCAATTTAATGAACTCTTTCAAATATTCCCAATTTTTCTTTATTCAGTTTACATATTTGCGATCATAAGGAAATTGATTTATTATGCTATTGTGCATTGGAAAATAATTTTGTTCATGGAATCATTTCCGTATGGGGAATGAAAGAAATTATCAAATTTATTAATTAACTATGCCTAGATCTCAGAGAAATGACAATTTTATCGACAAGACTTTCACAATTGTAGCGGATATATTATTGCAGATAATCCCAATGGCTTCAGGGGAGAAAAAGGCATTTACCTATTACAGAGATGGTGTGATTTGATTTTTTGTTCTTTCTACTTTTTCTCGTTTCGTAGAATGGCGGGATATTTATTAAGTTAAAACTTACGCTTAGTGAAGGTGAGTTTTAGAAATAGAACAATTCTTTCTGTCGTGTATCCCCGATTTATGCAGCCTTAGATGCTTTGATCTTCTGAGATTCTAGTATTGAGCGAAAGGTTATATCTATTACATAGATGTTAATGATCAAATCTATATGATAGGTGTGCATAGGGGAAAAAGCACTACGCGTTAAAATCGACAACACAAATGCTTCGTTATAATATGACCTTTTTATGAAGGGCTAGTTAGAATGGTTGAGGCAACAAACATCCATCTCGTTTGTACTTCGGATACCGCTAGAACCATCGGAGACTGTTGAAGTGAATAATTCCCGTAAAAGACAGTGCGTTAAGGACAAAGAAATTGTTAGAGGTTATGTTTTTAGTGCTAAACTAAAATACTTGGTTATTTAGAAAAAAAAATCTTTGCAAGAAGGATAGCTAGAGATTCATTGGAAATACACTAGTTCCTGTTAATTCATAATCATAAGGAAAATCTTTTTTCTTGTCAATTGAATTGATTACTTAGGAGGAGCCGTATGAGGTGAAATTCTCATGTACGGTTTTGAAGCGGAGATCATTTCAATTGAATGAACGACCGTAACGAATGTCAGCTCAATCCGAAGGGGAATATGCGGAAGCTTTACAAAATTATTATGAAGCCATGCGACCGGAAATTGACCCCTATGACCGAAGTTATATATTATATAATATAGGTCTTATCCACACAAGTAATGGGGAACATACTAAGGCTTTAGAATATTATTTCCAAGCATTAGAACGAAACCCGTCTTTACCACAAGCTCTTAATAATACGGCCTTGATCTGTCATTACGTGCGGCTATCTGTACTATAGAATGAATTCGTCTAGTACGAAAAAAAAAAAGAGGCTTTCTACATATGCACCGTCCAAAACAACGGTTTTTTATCAGCTGTAGTCAAAAGAATATCCCTCATAGGAGCCCAAATATGAATGGGTAAATATAGCCTGGATAGTCTATGGATAAAAAAATCAATTCAATTGATGGAAGAAAGCACCATAAAGATCAATTATTGAAAGTTCGGGCTGATACGATCAAATCTGCTCATGGGCAAAAATAAGGAATTTATTTATGTAATGTAATAGAGTTGATTTACTAGGTTATTGAGCAGCGGTGTAGCATCAGATCCTAAAGACGTGAAGTACTTTCCTGGTAGGAAAGTATTATTCAAAATTTCTATACAGAACATAGATAGTTACCTCTTAAAAAGATTTTTATCTGGATAATCTGAAGTAGATCTCTTTATTTCTAATACTTCATCTTTTTAGGGTGGGAGAAAAGATAAAACCTGATCATTTATCGAAAGTGAAGTTTGAAACTCATGTCATTGACCCATTCTGTTCTTTCGGTTAAGCTGAACGTATTTATCCTATTTTGAAAGTTTGGGTAAAGGACTAAAGAATAGTTAATTGAGCCGTATGAGGTAGGAAACTCTCAAGTACGGTTCTAAGGGAAGAAAACTTTGAGAAGTTGATCTATCCCGACCGAGGAGAACAGGCCATTCAACAGGGAGATCCTGAAATTGCGGAAGCTTGGTTTGATCAAGCTGCTGAATATTGGAAACAAGCTATAGCGCTTGCTCCAAGCAATTATATCGAAGCACAAAATCGGTTAAAGATTACAGGACGTTTTGGAGAATGAAAATCTCCCCACTACTATACTGCGAAATTGTCAAGATTCTGAAATTTATCATACTATTCGAGCGAATTAGCTTCTCTTATTGCATTGTCATTATCAAAAAATAGAAAATATAAAAAAGAATACTTTCTATAGATTGTTCAAAAAATCTTTTTATGAGTAAATCCCGTCCAGAAATAGAATTTATGAAAGATTCATTAATATTCATCAATTCAAAGTTCTTTTGAATCATAAAAGTGATCTGTAACATATGGGTCCAGAGATATGGATAAATAAATCTGGATATGAAGATAAGGATTGTATCATATTGATATATCTTTTTTACCACTGGGCGGAAAAGTTTTATATCTCGTAACGGTCCATTAAGCACCTATCAGATATGTCATAATAAATTTGAACACCTGCCTCAAAGCGACTTCCGTATCATAGTCGCTCCAGTTCTAAACTGGCAAATAAAGAGAGGGACGAGTTTAGAATATATAGAATATATATATATATTTTTTTTTTTTTTTTTTTTCAAAAATTCGGCGGGTTTTTTCTCATGTCTCGTCTGGAAAGAGGAGAACTCAATGACCATTCGTTCACCGGAAGAAGTAAAGATCGTAGTGGAGAGGGATCCTGTTAAAACCTCTTTTGAAAAATGGGCTAAACCCGGTCATTTCTCAAAGACACTAGCTAAGGGACCCAATACTACCACCTGGATCTGGAACCTACATGCTGATGCTCACGATTTTGATAGCCATACTAATGATTTGGAAGAGATCTCTCGCAAAGTATTTAGTGCTCATTTTGGTCAATTAGCCATCATATTTATTTGGCTAAGTGGGATGTACTTTCACGGCGCTCGTTTCTCCAATTATGAAGCATGGCTAGGCGATCCTACTCACATTAAACCCAGTGCTCAGGTAGTTTGGCCAATAGTAGGCCAAGAAATTTTGAATGGAGATGTGGGTGGAGGTTTTCGAGGAATACAAATCACCTCTGGTCTCTTCCAGCTTTGGCGAGCATCCGGAATAACTAGTGAATTGCAACTTTACTGCACCGCAATTGGTGCATTAATCTTTGCAGCGTTAATGCTTTTTGCTGGTTGGTTCCATTATCACAAAGCTGCTCCAAAATTGGCTTGGTTCCAAGATGTAGAATCCATGTTGAACCACCATTTAGCAGGGTTACTAGGACTTGGATCTCTATCTTGGGCAGGACACCAAATACACGTTTCTTTACCTATTAATCAACTCTTAGATGCTGGAGTGGACCCTAAAGAGATACCACTTCCTCATGAATTTATTTTAAATCGTGAGCTTTTAGCTCAACTTTATCCCAGTTTCGCTGAGGGATTGACCCCATTTTTCACTCTGAATTGGTCGAAATATTCAGAATTTTTGACTTTTCGTGGAGGACTGAACCCAGTAACGGGGGGTCTGTGGCTGACCGATACTGCACACCACCATTTAGCTATTGCAGTTCTTTTTCTAATCGCTGGTCATATGTATAAAACCAATTGGGTTATTGGTCATAACCTCAAGGATATTTTGGAAGCTCATAAAGGTCCATTTACAGGGGAAGGACATAGAGGTCTTTACGAGATCTTAACTACTTCATGGCATGCTCAATTAGCTCTTAACCTAGCTATGTTAGGATCTTTAACTATTGTCGTAGCTCATCATATGTATTCTATGCCTCCCTATCCATATCTAGCTACTGACTATGGTACCCAACTATCTCTGTTCACGCACCATATGTGGATTGGTGGATTTCTCATAGTTGGCGCTGCTGCACATGCAGCTATTTTTATGGTAAGAGACTATGATCCGACTACTCAATACAACAATCTTTTAGACCGTGTTCTGAGACATCGTGATGCAATTGTATCACATCTCAACTGGGTATGTATTTTCTTAGGTTTCCATAGTTTTGGTCTATATATTCATAATGATACTATGAGTGCTTTAGGACGCCCTAAAGATATGTTTTCAGATACTGCTATCCAATTACAACCTATCTTTGCTCAATGGATACAAAACACTCATGCTTTAGCACCCAGTTTGACAGCTCCTGATGCAACAGCAAGCACCAGCTTAACCTGGGGAGGTGGTGATTTGATAGCAGTAGGTGCCAAAGTGGCTTTGTTACCTATTCCATTAGGAACTGCGGATTTTTTAGTGCACCATATTCATGCATTTACTATCCATGTGACTGTATTAATATTACTTAAAGGTGTTTTATTTGCTCGCAGTTCTCGTTTAATACCCGATAAAGCGAATCTTGGTTTTCGTTTTCCTTGCGATGGGCCTGGTAGAGGAGGAACATGTCAAGTATCTGCCTGGGATCATGTCTTCTTAGGGTTATTCTGGATGTACAATGCAATTTCGGTAGTAATATTTCATTTTAGCTGGAAAATGCAGTCCGATGTTTGGGGTAGTATAAGTGATCAGGGAGTGGTAACTCATATTACAGGAGGAAACTTTGCGCAGAGTTCCGTTACAATTAACGGGTGGCTCCGTGACTTTCTATGGGCACAAGCTTCTCAAGTAATCCAATCTTACGGTTCTTCATTATCTGCATATGGTCTTTTATTCTTAGGTGCTCATTTCGTTTGGGCCTTTAGTTTAATGTTCCTATTTAGTGGCCGTGGATATTGGCAAGAACTTATTGAATCTATTGTTTGGGCCCATAATAAATTAAAAGTTGCTCCTGCTATCCAGCCAAGAGCCTTGAGTATTGTTCAAGGACGTGCTGTAGGAGTAGCTCATTACCTTCTGGGTGGAATCGCCACGACATGGGCGTTCTTCCTAGCAAGAATTATTGCAGTAGGATAATGGCTAGGAGGATAAAGCATTATGGCATCAAGATTTCCAAAGTTCAGCCAAGGCTTGGCCCAGGACCCAACTACTCGTCGTATTTGGTTTGGTATTGCTACTGCACATGACTTTGAGAGTCATGATGATATTACCGAAGAGCGCCTTTATCAAAAGATTTTTGCTTCTCACTTTGGTCAGTTAGCTATAATCTTTCTGTGGACCTCTGGTAATTTGTTTCACGTAGCTTGGCAAGGCAATTTCGAAGCATGGGTACACGACCCCTTACATGTAAGACCTATTGCTCATGCAATTTGGGATCCTCATTTTGGTCAACCGGCCGTAGAAGCCTTTACCCGAGGAGGTGCTCCCGGTCCGGTCAATATTGCTTATTCCGGTGTTTATCAGTGGTGGTATACAATTGGTTTACGCACTAATGAAGATCTTTATACTGGAGCTCTTTTCTTGCTATTTCTTTCTGCTCTCTTTTTAACAGCGGGTTGGTTGCATCTACAACCTCAATGGAAACCAAGTGTTTCATGGTTTAAAAATGCCGAATCTCGTCTCAATCATCATTTATCAGGGCTCTTCGGAGTCAGTTCTTTGGCTTGGACGGGGCATTTAGTTCATGTCGCTATTCCTGAATCAAGAGGAGAGCACATAAGGTGGGATAATTTTTTAGATGTAGTACCACATCCCCAAGGGTTGGAACCACTTTTTACAGGTCAGTGGAATCTTTATGCTCAAAATCCTGATTCCAGCAGTCATTTATTTGGTACCACTAAAGGAGCGGGAACTGCTATTCTAACTCTTCTCGGGGGATTCCATCCACAAACTCAAAGTTTGTGGCTAACTGATATCGCACATCATCATTTAGCTATTGCATTTGTGTTTTTCATTGCTGGTCATATGTATAGAACCAACTTTGGGATTGGACACAGTATAAAAGATATTTTAGAAGCACATGTCCCTCCGGGAGGCTTATTAGGACGCGGGCATAAGGGTCTTTACAACACAATCAATAACTCTCTTCACTTTCAATTAGGTCTTGCTCTAGCTTCTTTGGGAGTTGTTACTTCTTTGGTAGCTCAACACATGTATTCTTTGCCTGCCTATGCATTCATAGCACAAGATTTTACTACTCAAGCTGCTTTGTATACTCATCATCAATACATTGCCGGATTCATTATGACAGGGGCATTTGCCCATGGAGCTATATTTCTCATTAGAGATTATAATCCAGAACAGAATAAGGATAATGTATTGGCGAGAATGTTGGAGCATAAGGAAGCCATAATATCTCATTTAAGTTGGGTTAGTTTATTCCTAGGTTTTCATACCTTGGGACTTTATGTTCATAACGATGTTATGCTCGCTTTTGGTACTCCAGAAAAGCAAATCTTGATTGAGCCTATATTTGCTCAATGGATACAATCTGCTCATGGTAAGACCTTATATGGCTTTGATGTGCTCTTATCTTCAGCAAATGATCCAGCATTCAATGCGGGCAAAAGCTTATGGTTACCCGGTTGGTTGAATGCTATTAACGATAATAAAAATTCACTCTTCTTAACAATTGGTCCCGGAGACTTTTTGGTTCATCATGCTATTGCTCTAGGTTTGCATACGACTACATTGATTTTAGTAAAAGGTGCTTTAGATGCGCGTGGTTCTAAGCTAATGCCTGATAAGAAAGATTTTGGTTATAGTTTTCCTTGCGATGGTCCGGGACGGGGCGGTACTTGCGATATTTCGGCCTGGGACGCTTTTTATTTAGCAGTTTTCTGGATGTTGAATACCATTGGATGGGTTACTTTCTATTGGCATTGGAAGCATATCACCTTATGGCAAGGAAATGTAGCTCAATTTAATGAGTCTTCCACTTATTTAATGGGATGGTTAAGAGATTATCTTTGGTTAAATTCTTCACAACTAATTAATGGATACAATCCTTTTGGTATGAACAGTTTATCTGTCTGGGCATGGATGTTCTTATTTGGACATCTTGTTTGGGCTACTGGATTTATGTTTCTTATTTCTTGGCGTGGATATTGGCAAGAACTGATTGAAACTCTTGCATGGGCTCATGAACGCACACCTCTGGCTAATTTAGTTCGATGGAGGGATAAGCCGGTAGCTCTTTCCATTGTTCAAGCACGATTAGTTGGATTAGCTCACTTTTCTGTAGGCTATATATTCACGTATGCAGCTTTCTTAATCGCCTCTACATCAGGTAAATTCGGTTAATTCTTTTTCATTTTTTAGATTTTCAATCTAATCTCTATGCATAAAAAGAAGGAGTAATCCACGTAATACTTCTCCATCTCAAATTTGATCTATATTATTTATATAAAGTAGCTGAATCATTATGGCAAGAAAAAGTCTCATTCAAAGAGAGAAAAAGAAACAAAGATTGGAAAGGAAATATAATTTGCTTCGCCAATCTTTGAAAAAAGAGATGAGCGAAGTCTCATCACTGGATGAAAAATTGGAAATTTATAGAAAATTACAATCTCTACCGCGTAATAGTGCACCTACACGTCTTCGTCGACGTTGTTTGAAGACTGGAAGACCCAGAGCCAATTATAGAGACTTTGAATTATCCGGATATATAATCCGTGAAATGGCTCACGCATGTTTGTTGGCTGGGGTAACAAAATCGAGTTGGTAGGGTAAAAAAAAAGGATTCTTTCAAGTTATTGTTATGATAGAAAAATCCCTCCCTATATAGGGAGGGAGAATAGTATACCTAAGGGATTGCTCGATGTACCCATTTTGGGGTATTATAAATAAGGTTAATATGAAGGGATAACGCGGAGTAGAGCAGTTTGGTAGCTCGCAAGGCTCATAACCTTGAAGTCACGGGTTCAAATCCCGTCTCCGCAAAGACACAAGAAATCTAAATACGATACAAATACGACTAAACCAATACGATAACTAGTCCAGAATTATATTCTACAGATGGGCGGGTAGCGGGAATCGAACCCGCATCTTCTCCTTGGCAAGGAGAAATTATACCATTCAACCATACCCGCATTTGACTCGTTATATGGGTATAATATATACCCATATATTACCATTCTATGGAGGTAAATTATTCTATTTCATCCAATAGACTGATTGATCGATTATCAATTATATTAATAAAAACCCAGCACCTTCATTACCTGGTTTTTTTTTATTTATCGTAAATTCCTTTGTGAATAATTGAATTTATTTCTAATGGCCCCCCGGGGGGGGAGATTTTAAACCCAGAAGATCAATATATCTTAAGATATGAAAGAATTTAGAATACCTACTAAAAAGACTGATCCAATCCATAATGATACGCCTGAAAATAGTACATTTTTTTGACTTGACCAACCATTAGGAGAGGCAAGCGCGACAGGTACACCAATCACTAGTAGAATTGAAATTGCGATTAATGCAAACACAGACGATTGGAATGCAATAGTCATGGTTGTTATCTTAAAAGCTTCCAACAGATTCAAAAGGCTATACCATTCGATCCCTATCCGGTCAATTTTTGATTTTGGAATGCACTACGGATTTTGATTTGATCATAAATGAATCGAAATTCTCAAATTTCGAGTCAGCAAATTTTCTTTTTATCATCACTATATATAAATATCATATATAGTTATATAGTTATATAATATTCCCTATAGACAGATATTATCTATCGGGATAAAATGAGTTATGCTAATTCGGGAGAGATGGCCGAGTGGTTGATGGCTCTGGTCTTGAAAACCGGTATAGTTAAAAACTATCGAGGGTTCGAATCCCTCTCTCTCCTTTTGTTCATCGAACAACTCAACCTAACTTACGAAAAACAAAAATCCTAGATAGAACTTAGTTCAGTACCAAAAAAATGCTCGGCTATGCTATAGCCGAGCAACAAGGATTCAGTTGGAAGAATAATGGCAAAGGATAGTTATATCCTTTTAATTTATAAAAAGAAATTAGATATTTATCTAGTTTTATCTCTGGTTTAATTAAGAGGGGTCATGGAAAGAACAGGTTCAAAATCACGATCAATTCCTTTCTCAAATCCTGCTGCAGCTGCACGAGCTCTTCCTGCATGCCACAAATGACCTACGAAAAAGAAAAATCCTAGAACGAAATGAGAAGTGGCTAACCAACTTCGAGGTGAGACATAATTGACCGCATTAATCTCGGTAGCTACACCACCCACAGAATTTAAAGAACCTAAAGGAGCATGAGTCATATATTCTGCTGAACGTCGTTCTTGCCAAGGTTGTATGTCTTTTTTCAACTTACTCAGGTCCAAACCATTAGGACCTCTTAGAGGTTCCAACCAGGGAGCACGAAGATCCCAAAAACGCATCGTTTCCCCTCCAAAAATAATTTCTCCAGTAGGAGAACGCATAAGATATTTACCTAAACCAGTGGGCCCTTGGGCAGACCCTACACTAGCTCCAAGACGCTGGTCTCTAACTAGAAAAGTAAATGCTTGTGCTTGAGAGGCTTCTGGGCCGGTAGGTCCATAGAATTCACTGGGATAAGCTGTATTGTTAAACCAAACAAAACAACAAGCAATGAAACCAAAGACAGAGAGAGCTGCTAAACTATAAGATAAGTAAGCTTCTCCGGACCATACAAACGCACGGCGAGCCCACGCAAAAGGTTTTGTTAAGATGTGCCAGATACCACCGAAGATACAAATGGAACCTAACCACACATGTCCTCCAATTAGATCTTCTAGATTGTCCACACTAACAATCCATCCCTCCCCTCCAAAAGGGGATTTGAGTAAATAACCAAATATAGTACTTGGGTTAAGCGTAAGGTTCGTAATTTTTCTTATATCGCCACCGCCGGGAGCCCAGGTATCATATATGCCACCAAAATACAAAGCCTTAAACACTAGAAGAAAAGCACCAACACCTAGCAAGATTAGGTGAATACCTAAAATTGTGGTCATTTTGTTCCTATCTTTCCATACATAACCAAAAAATGGAAAAGATTCTTCTAAAGTTTCGGGTCCAATTAGTGCGTGATAAATACCACCGAAGCCTAAAACTGCAGAAGAAATTAAGTGAAGTACCCCGGATACAAAATAGGGAAAAGTGTCCACAATTTCCCCACCAGGACCGACTCCCCATCCTAGAGTAGCTAGATGGGGAAGTAAAATCAATCCTTGTTCATACATAGGTTTTTCCGGTACAAAATGAGCCACTTCAAATAGATTCATTGCTCCAGCCCAGAATACAATTAATCCGGCATGAGCCACATGAGCCCCAAGTAATTTGCCTGACAAATTAATAAGTCGAGCATTACCAGCCCACCAAGCGAAACCAGTGGTTTCTTGGTCACGACCAGCTAAAGTTAAAGTTCCATTAAAGAGCGTTTCCACGGGGTAGAACCTCCTCAGGGAATATAAGGTTTTCATGAGGCTGATCCTGAGCCGCCATCCAAGCACGAATACCTTCGTTCAAAAGAATATTTTTTGTATAAAAAGTCTCAAATTCAGGATCTTCTGCTGCACGAATCTCCTGGGAAACAAAATCATAAGCACGTAAGTTTAGAGCTAGGCCAACTACTCCAATGGCACTCATCCATAAACCGGTCACCGGCACAAATAACATGAAGAAATGTAACCAACGTTTATTGGAAAAAGCAACCCCAAAAATTTGGGACCAGAAACGGTTTGCAGTGACCATAGAATAAGTCTCTTCGGCTTGAGTTGGGTTAAAAGCACGGAATGTATTTGCACCATCACCGTCTTCAAATAAAGTATTTTCTACGGTAGCACCGTGAATAGCACATAGAAGAGCAGCACCCAATACTCCGGCAACTCCCATCATATGAAATGGATTCAAGGTCCAATTATGAAAACCTTGAAAAAAGAGGATAAATCGGAAAATAGCTGCTACGCCAAAACTAGGTGCAAAAAACCAACCAGACTGACCTAATGGATAGATCAAGAATACGGAAACAAAAACAGCAATCGGAGCAGAGAACGCAATTGCATTATAAGGTCGTAATTGCACAGATCGAGCAAGTTCAAATTGGCGTAACATGAAACCTATTAGACCAAAAGCACCATGAAGAGCAACGAAAGTCCATAGACCACCTAATTGACACCAACGAGTAAAATCTCCTTGTGCTTCAGGACCCCATAATAGCAGCAAAGAATGTGCCAAACTATTAGCAGGCGTAGAAACTGCAGCAGTTAAAAAATTACAACCTTCCAAATAGGAACTGGCCAATCCATGAGTATACCACGAAGTCACAAAAGTTGTGCCCGTGAACCATCCGCCTAGCGCAAAATAAGCACAAGGAAAAAGCAATAAACCGGACCAACCCACAAAAACAAAACGGTCTCTGCGGAGCCAGTCATCCATAATATCAAATAAAGTTTGTTCCTCTTTGGAAGACTTTCCAAGGGCTATAGTCATAGTAATCCTCCTATTTAACTATTCCAACCTTTTCCGAGCACCCTATTTGATAGAAAGGGTATACATTGTTTTATATTTCAAATATTTATGGACAATTTTTTATCCATCATCCCTTTCAATAAATCGGGTTTCGAAGATGCCTTATTGGCACGGATTTTATCCGGTTAAACCGAAATAATATCAATATAAGTAAATGCATGATAACCCGAAGTTGTTTCTATTCCCTTTTTTTCTTATCCTATAAATTATATTATTTATATAATATATAAAAACAGAATGCCAGAAAAGCAAGTTAGCTTTTATTCCTCTCTGCTCTTCGAGACTATTAAGAATATCAATTCTATTGAATATTATTACGTCTTAAATCTTACTCATAGTAATTTTGAGAAATACTTTATGTATCTCTATGTTTTTTACTACTACATGATTTCTACGTTCTATGAATAAATAGGAACAACAAGAAAGATTTTTGTTGCTCTACGAGCTAGAGCAAAGAACTCTATCCGCTCCTTTCCCTTTATTCAAAAAAAGGGATACTATATTAGATATAATGAAAAATAAACAGTTCCTTTGTTTTCCATTTACCTTTTCTTATCTTTTTTGATATCTCAATTCCAATCTATTTTCCACTGGTAGAATGACCAAGATAAAATGTCTTGTACATTACAAGTAAGAATGTTTGGTACATCATAATCGAATTATGGTTTTAAAGATAAAAGGAAAATGATTCCATCTAGAATTCAGACTATTTTCAATATCAGAATAACTTATATATTAATCAGTCAATGGGTTAGGTTCACTTACTTCTAATTTTTATTTAGTTTAAAAGTAATACGAAATAATTAAGAGATTTATTATGCCTAATCTTATACTATTCCTTGTCTTATTAGTACCAAGATAAAGAAAAAAAACTATATCTCAAAAAAATTCTATATGTTAGTTGTCCTCAATCATATTACATGTTCTATTCCGTTATAACAAAAAAAGGTATATTGCAGTTTTTTTGTTGTTAAAAATAAAAACTGGGCTTTATTGCAAGCAAGAGCCCTTTATCGGGCTTGAACCGATGACTTACGCCTTACCATGGCGTTACTCTACCCCCGAGTTAAAAGAGCTTTTGGTCATTTCAAAGTCTATTACATATTTGATATGTAATCAAATAATGGGGTCAATATATTAAGAAATAATTGAATATAGTTATATTGTCGATCCTGACAACACAAGAAGAATATTCAATAATTAATATGAAAAAAGATTTTTTTTATTGACAAATTCCTAGGGATTTGAATATTATGACAATAAGTAGGCCCCTATCGTCTAGTGGCCCAGGACATCTCTCTTTCAAGGAGGCAACGGGGATTCGATTTCCCCTAGGGGTACTAGGCTAGGAAAGTAATTATAATATCTAATTTATAATAACTTCCCATTTTTTCCTGGGTCGATGCCCGAGTGGCTAATGGGGACGGACTGTAAATTCGTTGGCAATATGCCTACGCTGGTTCAAATCCAGCTCGGCCCAATACCAACTTGATAGATTGAGATAGATATCAATCTATCAGGTAAAAAAGGTAATTCGTTTTTGAATCCCCTATACTCTATATAGAAAGAATTGGAACGAACAAATACTTTTGGTAGATTTGAAAGAGAAAAGTTTTACAACATACGACCCGGCACAGTTGAATTACTATGACTAATTAGTCAATAAACTGTACCTAGTGGGATTGTAGTTCAATTGGTTAGAGTACCGCCCTGTCAAGACGGAAGTTGCGGGTTCGAGCCCCGTCAGTCCCGATTCAATAAATTGAACAATTGTTTGAGCGATCCCTACCCCAAACAAGAGTAAAAAAGGAAAAGAGAGTAGACTAGAATAGATTTGATCATTTTTTACACATTTTGTGTGTGGATTCGCCAAATTATCAGCATAGATCTGAATCTTCTTTTACCCTTGAGAAATCAAAAAAGGGTATCGTAGTAAGATAGATCTGTGTTAGGAAGAATACCGCGTAGAGATCTACGCGGTATTCTCTCATATTTAACGAAAAAAAGGTTTTTAATGATTTCTCAAAAATACAAAAGATTCAATTCTATTTTGGTTACTATCCAAACTATTCTGCTCATTCCAGGGTCATGGTCAATTCTTAGGATAAGATAATTGGGAGCTATTCATTGTCTTTTTTTAATAGACATTAACATAGAAATATTTGATTGAGACAAACATTAAATGAATCAAATTGAATTTAATTTGCATGTCTAATGTTATTTTTATTAACGATAAAATTGAATTGAGTCAACCCTTGGAACTATACTAATAAGACGGTGGGATCGATCCATTAGGGGCCGGATTACTAAATCCGAGATGAATAAGAGATAATAGTATGTTCTACTAGTCCTCCATGGATTCAATCCATTTTTTTTTGAAAAAAGATACTCTATGAGATCAAATCTCGAGTTATTGTAAAACGAAGCGAAAATCAATCATGGAAGTAAATAACCTTGCATTTATTGCTATTCTATTATTCATTACAGTGCCTACTGCTTTTCTAATCGTTATTTACGCACAAACGAGGCCTCAAAGCGAACTAGAGTGATTACTTATAATCTAGAATTAGTCTAGATCGTCAGTAAAAAAAAGTAATAACGGTCGGTCTATTTTTTTGAGAAGAAGTAGTACAAAAGAAAAAGGAAAGGAAAATTTTTCCTTTGTACTACTTCTTCTACACAGATTTTGGATAAGTAGATCTAAATTCTCATTTGTCTCGTGGGGACTAATCATAATTTCTTACATATCTCTGGAAAAATTGATGTAGATAAAATATAGGTGTTATTCTGAATAGTATTTGAGAAAGTATTTTTCTTTTTCTATTTCCATTTTTTTTCAATTTATTTATAATACGAATACGCATTGTTTACTATTACATAGTAATATACAAAATTTTAAATCGTAAAGGCCAAAAATTGATATGGAAAAGACAGAGCAATAATGCTCCATATGCTTTAACATATGTATAGTTAAGAATACTATGGTTCGCTATATACAATTCTACTTCATATTTGATAAATATGAAGTAGAATTGTGTTTCTAACATGATCAATTTGATATTATTTATCATATCATTGATAATTCAATATTACTAGATCATTAATGATAGTAATTATCTATCATCGTAACGTAAAATCATTTTTTTTTTGTTTTGAACAGAACGATTAAAAATAGAAAGACTATTAGAATTCTATTAAATTCCACTTCTACCCCATACTACGAGTGAAAGAGAAAAAGTAAAAACTACCATTAGAGCAGCCCAAGCGATACCGACTATATCCATACGAATCCCTCTCTTTATAAAACTTTCTAAAAAAATAATATCATTATTGATTCTTGATGATAATGGAACTATTAAGAATAGTGCAAAGTGGAAATCCTCTACCTTCCTATTCTGAAAGAAAGCATGAGTCGATAGTAGCGACTTCTCAAAATTGTTTCTTGGAACTAATGACTCTCAACTACCTATCAGATTAGACATTAACGATAAATTTGAATTTTATCTGCTATATTAGCAATAGGACCTGAACCTATACAAGTTGTCTTCAAAAGACATGGATACAAATAGAGATTTTTAGATTTGTTTACGCTACCAAGGCGACACCCAGATTTGAACTGGGGATCGAGGATTTGCAGTCCCCTGCCTTACCACTTGGCTATGTCGCCATCCCCACATCTAGTTTAGAAAAGATATTTTGCTTTATCTATCGGAGATGATATGTAGGGTATTTCACATCCTTCTTTATAACTCGGATATGTCGTATAACCAATTTAGAGTCCCTCTAGTATAGAATAGGAATTTAGAGTACCCAATAGTATACTAAATTCACATTTGTCTGTCAATAACTAGAGAATTGATAACTATAGAAATATTCCCATCATATATCATATATTATAAGAAAAGGAAATAGCTTCTTTTTCTTTTCTTTTTTTGATATAGTGAACAAAACATGTCAATTTTTTGTCGAATTTATTCTATTCGTATAGATCAATGAGGAATAAATATCGAAATATATAATATACTTTATAATATAGGATAGCAAACATTCAATGCGATTAGAAGAAAATAAAGGAATATTTACAATTCCCCAATTTGGTAAAATACAACTTGAAGGATTTTTTCGTTTTATCAATCAAGGCTTAATAGAAGAAATCAATAACTTTTCAAAAATTGAAAGCCCAAATAAAAAGATCAAAATTCTTCTTTTTGGGAATGAATATAAATTAACAGAACCTTTCATTAAAGAGAGAGATGCTGTATATATGTCTCTTACATATAACTGTCAATTATATGTACCAGCAAGATTGATTAAGAAAACTAAGAAAACTCGTGAAATACAAAACCAGATTTTATATCTGGGAAATATTCCTTTGATGAATTCTAAAGGAACTTTTGTAATAAATGGAAATTACAGAGTCGTGGTCAATCAAATAGTAAGAAGTCCCGGTATTTATTACACTTGGGAACGAAAACCGTCGGGAAACATTATCTGGATTGGCACAATAATTTCAGATTGGGGAGGAAGATCAAGATTAGAGCTCAATAAAAAAACAGAAAAGATATGGATTCGTATAAACAAAAAAAAAAAAATATCTGTTTTACTTTTTTTATTGGCTATGGGTCTAAATTCCGAAGATATTTTTAACTATAAGAATCTTAAAGCATTTTTCCAATATTCAAAGGAGTATGATACATACTACGATTGGTATGGCGGGAAGCGGAAAGCTATTTTGAAACTTTATAAAAAACTCTACATAAGTGACGAAAGTGATGAAGAAGAAGAAGAAGAAGAAGAAGAAGAAGAAGAATTTGAGTCTATATATGAAAAAGTAACAACATTTTTTCGAACGAAATGTTTATTAGGAAAGATTGGTCGACGAAATCTGAATAAAAAACTAAGTCTTGATATACCCGAGAACGAGATTTTATTATTACCGCACGATATATTGGCTGCTGTGGATTACCTTATCCAAGTGCAATTTGGAACGGGTACACCCGATGATATAGATCACCTACAAAATCGATATATTCGTTCTGTAGCAGATTTATTACAAGAGCAATTACGATTAGCTCTATATGATTTCAGAGAAGCAGTTGAAAAAACTATATTATCTGCATCAATCAATCTTAAAAGGAGAATAACTCTTATTAAATTGGAAACTTTAATTCCATTAACGGATACTTTTCAGGATTTTTTTGGTTTACATCCTTTATCACAATTTTTGGATCAAACTAATCCGTTGGCAGAAATAGTTCATAGTCGAAAAGTGAGCTCTTTGGGCCCTGGAGGATTGACAAGTCGAACGTCTACTTTTCGTACACGGGATATTCATCCTAGTCATTAT
>BSBK01011553.1:2500-193017 GCA_027943335.1 Chamaecyparis obtusa | reverse complement strand
AGAAAACTTCAAGAAACAACAATGAAACTACACATTTACAATATAAGAAATCATGCTCAACAACAAGCTCATGTTTGTCATAACATCTATGAAGAACAACACTTTCACAACACATGAAAATAAAACTACAACAACTAAAGAATCACAAATCCTTCATTATCACAAAAATATGAAGCTCACAACACATACACAGCAAGAGGAATAATAACTAAATTTTGCATACAAGGAAATAACATACAAGAGAGCTCATCCTCTCAACATGAAAATTAAAACAACAAAGTGAAGAATGCCACCAACCTTGATCCAAGCAAATGGAAGAATGTTGATGAAGAGCTTTCCTCTTTCCAAGGTCCTCCAAAGTAGCTAAGTCTCCAAATCTAGAGAGTGGGTGTCAAACTCTTCCAAAAGAAGAGTCCCCTCAAAAAAGGCCTCCACCAAAACCCCTATGGATAAGATTGCATTCCTATTGGGTGGTCTTCCCTAAGACCCTTACATGGTTTCTAAATTTGGTCTCTTACAAAGGTAAGCTAAAAAGGCAGGATAAGGACTACCTTTTTAGTGGGTGGTGATCTTTCCAAAAATTGGTCCCAAAAGTTGATTTTCATCCATCTTGGTAAACCAACTTTTGGATGGGTCATTTGGTCAACCAAGGGTTATCCTATAGTTAAAAATGACCCTTACCTTATGGTATATCAAGTGAGGTAACTAAAAATGGCCCTAACACTCTCCAAGGCACCTTTTATGCCTCCCAGAAACCCATAAGAAACTCAAATTCGAAATTCAAAGATATGAAAACACCTCAAGCTCCCTAACCAAATGATTTACATGGGGATCCTAAAAGGTTCCTTCCTAGGTTGGTGTTTAGCCAATCCCCAAGTGGACATTTCATGGCCACATGTACACACACATGTGCAAGTGACACATACACAAAAGGAAACATCACAAGCCATGTGTGATATCCACCTAGGCATTCCTAGACATAAATAACTTACACAATTAACAAATAAATCAATACATTCATGCATCATACTTTTACAAATTAAATACATTACAATGAGGTTTTTGGCTTCTCACTAGAAGAAACCTTGGCTCAAATAGATTTTCACATTAGTCTCTGTGATGATTCTCCAAATTTACCATGGCATATTTCCCTGCACACTCAAGTCCAGTATCAGTAGTCCAAGGAAATAAAACATGTAAATTCTTAACATTAATAATCAAATAATTCTCAAGAAATCAATCATAATTAAATCAAAGTTTCACATGGCATAATCACTCATTTATAAGTAACATAAATCTCATCATGAATATATATAATTCATCAATAAATTAAGCTTGAATCATAATCATTGCATTCATATATAATTTTATTGCAATTAAACTTCATCATCATATTAATTCATAAAATAGAATTAAAAAACACATGTAAGTTCTAAACTGATGTCTTAGTAATCGTCATCCAAATAGTAATATAATGTGGATGAAACTAATAAAGTGATAAAACCATAACATAAAGTCTCAGTAAAATCCATAGAGGATCAAAATAATCATAAAATAAGTCTATCTCAAATGCAAAACTAAATAGCTATGATAGGCTCGGGGTGAGGCCTCATAGTAAACATGGTTAGTATTAGTCTTTCCATCAAGAGTAATAGATCTTATACCTCTTAGTAAACAAGGTGCATTATTTCCAACTCTAACAATTCCTCCTTCACAATTGTGAAACTTTATGAACTTTTTCTTATCTCTAGTCATATGATGTGAACAACCACTATCTATAATGCAATTAAATTTCTTTTCTACTTGAGAAACTAAGGCTTTTTCTTCCTTAACTACTTTTTTGGGATTTTCTTCTTTGAATGCCACAAATCCTATATCATCATTTTCTATATCACTTGTACTTAAATATTTCTCCATACTAGCTTCAAATTATTCATCATTAGTATAATACAATTATTTAGATCTTCTAGGTTTGAAGTTCTTTCTATACTTCTTAACTCTCTTAGGACATTTAGATTTAAAATGACCATATTCTTGACAAGTCCATTTTAAAAATATTCATACCATTTGGTTCTCTTTTTAAAAGTAAGAAAATATCTTCTTCAATCTTCCCATCTTCTTCATTTCTAGATATGCTATCACTAGCATAGTCTCTACTTACACTAATGCTTCTTGACAAAGTAGGGTGAACACTAAGTGCACTGAATGTTGTCTCTATTCTAGGTAAATCTCCTGATTGTCTCAATTTTGTCTCTACTACTTCTAATCTTCAAAGAAGAGTCTCTCTGGTGAAGTTATTAGTATAAGGTATAACTTGTTCAATCATCTATGTTGTCTTATTAAATGTAGGAGTCAATGTCCTCATAATTTTGCATATCACTTCATTCTATGTCTTGATTCCTGTTACCCTAATTTTCATATGCATGCAAATTTAGCTAAAATCTATTCTAAAGTCTCTATTTTACTCCTGTCGAGCATCTCTGAAGGTTTCATGACCTCATGTTTTGTTTCCTGCCCTTTGCAATTATTTCAAGTCCTTGGTCTATAGGTCAAAATATTCATAAAACTAGCCATTATCTTGGGAACCTTTTAAAACCCTCGAAGCCCTTTGGCCCATTATAATTCTTCATTACCTTTTTTCACCACTAAAGGTTTACATTTCCCATGTGCACTAATATCCTATTGGCCTAGTCACTAGTTCTCTATTTCTTTCTGGTGGTCCCCTTTTTATTCAGTGACTTAGCGAATACATCAATTCTCATAATCGCTAAGTATTTCCTGGTCACCATTTAACTTCTTGCGACCTAGCGATAGTTATATTTTCTTTAGTTGTGTATTTTCATGGAAGTCAGATGGTCACTTTAGTCGGGTCCTAATTAGAAGGATCCAATAGTTGGTGTATCTTCGCATAGGATAGTGTCAGAGCTTGAGATCTTAAGATGACTGGTAGATCTTCCATGTCTGCAATGCTTCAGTGTGTTAGTGGGATCGATGCCACCTCATCTGATTCAACAGCTTCTGATTGGTCCACGTGTGTTGAGTTAGATTGGTTGTTAGTGGGGTGAGGCCCTTTCAGTGGTTAGGAGGCTCTGACATCTGTAGAAGATCGACAGCCGGTGTATCTTCACAAGGGTTTTGTCAGAGCTATAAGGGGATAAGACTAGCCATCGATCTTGCTTTTTGTCAGAGCCTTGTAGGTGGGTCCTTAGATGATGATGTGCTCATTTCTCATTGTTCCACATAGTGATGACTTGGATGCTACAGTGGGGCCCTATCAGAATGTCTACAGGGATATCAGAAGGATGAAGATCAACGGCTGGTGTATCTTCGTGAAGGGCTTTTCTAACACATGAGATTATGCACCAGCCGTCGATTTTGCCAAGTGTTCAAGATTTGTCAGTGGGTCCATTGCTAGGTCAGGATAAGTTGTCAACTCCTTATTGGTCAGAAAAAAGAGATATGTCAGGTGGTCCCAGTGCCACGTATTGCTGACATGCATGCTTTTGATTGGTTGACGCGTGCTGATGAGGATTTCCAAGTGGACTGATGTGTCAGTGGGGTCCCAGATTAGAAAGGATCTAATGGCTGGTGTACAAGCATAAGGAATATTCTAGGGCTATAAGATCATGTGCCCACTGTTAGATTGGTATCTCAAGCAGTGGGTTTGATGTTGGAGGGTCACAACGTGTATCTAAAATGGTGCAGTTTGATTGGTTGTTGACTACCGCGGGTGGCAGTTGACTTGTCAGAAAGGATTTTAAGCTATTTTAAAGGGTGCATTTGGGCTGTTCATTTGCCGGGAAGGGTCTTTCATTGATGGTTGAATTTTAATTTGGGGCCTCCGCTAGCCGTTAACATTCAAATTTGAATTTTTGCGCTAGTTTTCTGCTAGGGTTTTGCATTTTGATAGCCATGCATGACAGCTTGGTAGCTGGAATTGATTTCTTTAGGACAGAGATGGTTGATGGTTGAAGGATGATAATGAATGATCTAATCATCAGCGCCATGCACTTTGTAGGGTACCATGTCATGTGAAATGCTTAATGGTTTGTCACCACCTTCTGTAGGGTGATTATTGAAAATAGAAATATCTATGAGATAAGATTTGAAGCCTTCATGGCTTAGTGGAGTTGCAGGTGGGTAGTTGAGTCAAGGTTGTTTTGTCTATAGGTGAGCTCAGTACAAGATGGATACATGCAAAAGAAGATATGATCTAATTACCAGGTGTTCTCAGTGATTTTCATGATGAGTAATTAGTGTACTCTAGGGTTTGATTATTATATTGTAAAATCTTGTAACCCTAGTTAGGTTTTGGACTCCTGCCTGTGGGTAGTGAGTGTTGTATATATTGTTTTGTGGTGCCTTAGTGCTCAAGAGGTTCATTTTTGTAAAGGAGAGAAGCCCACTTTTGCAAGGAAGTCATCTTTGCTCAGAAAGCCATCTGTGGTATTTGTTCTACCCTCTAGTTCTTCTACTCTTTGTAATCTCCCATTGACGATCAAGGAATTCTTGAGGTACTTGTGATATTTGTTCTATCCCTATCTTCACTACCTTGATTATCTCTTATTGGATTGAAGTTTATGAATGTTGTTAATGGAAATTGGGGTTCTTAGTCCCTCTCATTTCTGTGATTTTGTGTGTTACTCTGTCTGATCTGATTTAGATATTTTGTGGGTATAATACAACCCCTAGTAGTCTTGTCTCATTCCTACACCAATTTGTAGAAAAGGATGTTTGCTTGTAGGTCATAAGTTGTGTCTTTTGTTCAGACCCTCCTATGAAATACTTATGCAAACCTATCTAGTGAGTTGTGACTTATTATACCTGATTCCTCCATTGGTCTCATTCCTCTATACTAAGATCCAGACCCTAATTTTAGTGCATCACCTAGTCAGTAGTTTGATTTAAAGTCATTTCCCTTACAAGCATTCCTTCCTTCCCTTTCCCTCCAAAATTTTTACTTTCATGTCAGGAAGTAGATTAATGTGATTATCCAAGAGGAACTAGCCTAGAACCTAGAGGTTTCATCCCAGTTAGCATAGGTCCCACACCTAGGGATGAATCTGATGTTATACTAGGTTATCAAGACCAAGAGAGCTTGAGATATAGGCAC
Organism: Chamaecyparis obtusa; assembly: GCA_027943335.1. Taxonomy (NCBI): domain Eukaryota; kingdom Viridiplantae; phylum Streptophyta; class Pinopsida; order Cupressales; family Cupressaceae; genus Chamaecyparis; species Chamaecyparis obtusa. Next base: position 187,904 of record BSBK01011553.1, on the reverse strand, counting down.
AAACTTAGTGTATAACAAATTCTGGCATGCTCGGTGGGACTAGTAAAAGATCAAATTAATGTTTAAAGGTGTTCTTGTTGGCTCATCTACAAAGGGATTAAAGAAGTTCAGTACACAAGAAATATCAGTATAGGCTTAAGCTCAAGTATTCCCCACCTTGGTGCCAGTGTATAACATTTATGGCATGCCTGGTGGGAGTAGTAAAAGGTCAGATTAAGGTTCAAAGGTGTTCCTGTTGGCTCATCTGCAAAGGGATTAAAGAAGTTCAGTACACAAGAAATATCAGTACAGGCTTAAGCTCAAGGATTCCTCACCTTGGTGCCAGTGTATAACATTTTTGGCATGCCTGGTGGGACTAGAAGTTATTCAAATTCAAAGATATGCTATCTTTGATATGCAAATTGCATAGTCCAGGCTTTTAGAAGTCATTCTATCAAGTATATCTGGTGAGTCCACTGATTTCAAAGTTCCAGGCTACCTTGTTCAAAGTTTTATGAGAAAGATTGAGACTAGAAGCTCAAAGCCTACCCAATTTTTAGAATTGCCCTCAAGAAGAAGTCACAAAGATAGGTCAACTCAAAGGACATCCCTTGCAAGAAGAGTTCAATCAACACCTCCTGATACTTCAGAAAGGAGACCTTTTCCCTTTCATTCCAGAAGAAGAGGGAGATCTCTAACCAAAGATCTAGAGGAAGATTCCAATCCAGCAACAAATACAACTCATATAGTTGTCAATCTTCAGATTCCAACTCCTACAATGGCTAGATAGTTTTCTTTTGCACCATTCAACCAAGGCAGCCCGTTGGCCTTTACTCAACATCATGATGTGCCCTTGGTGGCACTTAAGAGTATACCTAATTTCATAGGTGACGGGCAGACAACTACTTTTGAGCACATAAGAGATGTGACCACCATCTGTAGCATACACAACATTACTCAAGAGGATGTGGCCACAAAGTTATTAGCAGCCTCTTTAAAAGGTAAGGCTCTAGAGTGGTTTAGAACTCTAACTATTGGTTCTATTACTTCTTGGGATGAGTTAGGGGATGCATTAAGTAAACATTTTGAGGATAAATTAGATAATTTGTCTCTAGTTGAACAGTTAACAACTATTAAGAGAGAACCTCAAGAGAAAATGACAGATTATAATAGTAGATTCCTTAAAACATGGAATAGAATCCTAGTCTTAGTGAGACCATCAACTGACCACACCTTCCTTTACTATTTACAAAGCCTAAATGGTCAAATTTCTATCATGATCTAGTCTATGGGTGGTACTTCTCTACCCAAGCTTTTGACATAGTTGTCAAGGCTAAAAATTATTTGATCCAAGCAGGCATGATTGCTAGAAGGCCTCCAATGCCCATCTTTCCTATCCTTCAACCCATTGCACCTACCCAAGTACCCCCATTTACCCCTATCCCAACCATTTTGGCACCCCAAGCTACTACTAGTGGTCAAGAGCTGAGGGCTAGTTTCTCTCAAGAGTTACAAGAAATAAAGAGTAGTCAACAAAGCAATCAGCAAGAAATAACTAACTTGTTGCAGACCTTGACTAAAGAGGTCACAAATCTAAAGAAGCAAGGTCAAGGAATCAAACCACCATTTTAGTCACAAGGCCAAGGTCCTAATTAGCAATATCAAAATCAAGGACAACCTTATCAACAAAATAGGCCACCATACCAAGGAGGCTATCAAGGACAAAGGCAAAATTTCAATCAAAGGCCATTCCAACCATATAACCCTACACCTCTCAGTTTTGCAAATCCAATGAGGGACATGGTGCCTAGTCAAAATAATATTGCCATGGAAAATGAATGGTGTTTCCCTTGTAGTCAGCCTCATAATCAGGCTACGTGTTCAAATGGATGGATGAACCAAGCTCTAATGGTTCAAAATGCCTCACAAGCTCAATCAGAGGCTTCATCTAGTGGATCAATCCCTCAACAAGAGACAAGAAAGTGAGACTGCTCTCTTTAATTTGGAGCAACTAGACTTCAATGGAGTCAATGATGAAGCTACTTTTGTTGCCTTTACAAGAGCAAAAAGAAGAGCTCAAGACATGGAGAGAGCGGATTCCAACTCCAAAGCTACTACATCTATAGAGCCACTACATCAAGCTACTCCCATCACACTTAAGGAGGCTCCTCTCATTACAAGCAAAGAAGGCTAGCATTCCAAAGAGGTAGAGCCCATCATGCCAAAGATACAACAAAGAGTACACATTGTGACACCATTCAATATTGTAGACAACATGAAGAAGGTCAATGTCACCATATCCATGTGGGACTCTTTGGCTCTTCCAGGACAACCTGAAATTTTGAAGAAGGCCATGTTAGAAGTAACAACTCCTCAACTTGCAAAAGAAGCTACAAAGCTGGTGTTGGTCAACACTGATCAAGAAAAGGAGGTTCCAAGTAGCAACTCCAAAGGCAATGCCACACAAGGTAGGAATTCAAAGCCACCGCCCTTTTATGTATCTTTAATCATTGGAAAATCTTTAGTACATAATTGTATGGTAGATAGTGGAGCTAATAGCATTGTAATGCCCAAGAAAGTAGATGACCAGATAGGACTAAAATATGAGCCCTTCCAAAAGATGGTTACCCAACTTGATGGATCCTCAAGTGGCCAAGGATACCAGTCTAATCCTGCATGCTATTCCTAATTTTTCAATCTTCCTTGATATATATATATATCATAGATCTCCCTACATTATTTGCTATATGTCTTTAAAGGGAGTTTACAGCCAAGATAAGAGGTTACCTATCTTCTGATTGGTCTCACATGTTATTTCATACAAGGTATGGGACCAAGTTCACCATTAAATCAGAACCATTAGTAGCACACCATATAGATCCATATGTGTCCAATGCCATCAATGTAAATTGCCCTATATTTGATGACAATTATTTCCGAACCTTTAGTGAAACAAGCACTAAGATAGGAGATATCCCTGATATTTTCTTAGATGAAAGAGAATTAGAGCATGTTGTTTGGAATGCTAGTTTGGGAAACTACTTGTTACAAGAAAATGATGGTATAGAGCCCAACCTTTTAAAGGATGCTGACTCAGAAGATCAGAACAGTCAGGTTTGGGAATTATACTTTGATGGAGATAGAAGTAGACATGGTTCTAGTGGTGGTGCTATGCTGGTGTCCCCAAAAAGAGAAAGGTATTATACTACCTTTAGATTTAGTTTTTCCTGCACCAGCAACACTGTAGAATATGAAAGTCTAGTCAATGGACTAGAATGGGCTAGAAGAAGAGGGCTCAAGGCCTTAAAAGTTTATGGTGACAGTGAGTTAGTTGCCAGCCAAGTAAGAGGGATAAGTGCAACCAAAAATGACACCATGAAAGCATACAGACATAGAGTTTTGGATGCAATTGAAGGTTTCCATGCTTTCAATATTGTTTCCATCCCTATAAAGTTAAATCAAAATGCATATAGATTAGCCGCTATTGGATCCCAATATATCATCCCAAATAGCATTTCAAAAGAGGTGGATCAACAACACATCAAAGTGATTGTCAGACCATCTATTCTTGATAATGATGTCAATTGGCAAGTGTTTAACAATGATGAACAAATTCTACAATTCTTATTTGAAGAAGATGTTTTTTCAGAAAACAATAAAGATAGGCTATCACAAAGCTATGGTGATCAAGCGATACAACTCAAGTCTAATAAGATTCCTAGAGGTCTCATTACTTTGGAGACTATCTTCAATAAGGATGATGAAGTCAAGAAAAGCAAAGCTGACCTGGTAGTCCAACAAGAACATTGTGTTGAACTAGAGTTGGAACTAGGTAAGAGCTTACAATTTGGAAAGGTAAACACTAAATTGGAAAAGCAAACTTACACTTAGTTATTCAAAGAATTCAGTGATGTTTTTGCATGGCAATATGAGGATCTCAAAGGTTTTGATCCTGCCCTTGCTCAGCACACTATTGAATTAGAACCTAATGCCAAAGTAGTGAGGCAAAAGCAAAGGCCTGTTAATCCTAAGCTTGAGCCACTTATGCATAGAGAAGTGCTCAAATTGATAAAGAGTGGTATCATCTACTACATTAAGCATACTAGTTGGGTTTCCAACTTTGTTCCTATCAGGAAGAAGAATGGGGAGCTGAGGTTATGTGTTGACTTCAGGGATCTTAACAGGGACTCATTAAGGGACTGCCATCCACTACCCTCTATGGAACAAATTTTACAATGTGTCTCTAGATCTGAGAGATTCTCATTATTGGATGGCTATTCAGGATACAATCAGATCTTAGTAAATGAAGAGGATCAATACAAGACTACATTTGCAACCAAGTGGGGAACCATGGCTTATCAAAAGATGCCCTTTGGTTTGTCAAATGTAGGTGCTAGATTTCAAAAGGCAATGGATATGGCCTTTAAAAGACTCATGTACAAGTTTATGTTGGTCTACTTAGATGACATAACTATCTCTTCAAAACATGCAGTAGACCACATCAAACATCCGAGGAAGATTTTTGAAAGGTGTAGAGAATTTGGGATATCTCTTTATCCCAAGAAATGTGTGTTTGTAGTTCATGAAGGAAAATTGTTAGGATATGTAGTATCTAAAGAAGGAATTATAGTGGATCTTGAGAGAATTGTAGCTATCCTAGATCTACCCCTACCACACAATAAGAAAAGTCTTCAATCTTTCATAGGAAAGATAAATTTTGTTAGGAGATTCTTGCCTAACATTGTAGAGTTACTTAAGCCTTTAACAACTATGTTGAAGAAGAGTTCAACTTTTAGTTGGACTAAAGAAGGAAAAACCAACTTCCAATCTATTAAAGAAGCCTTGACAGAAACTCCTGCCCTATTGAACCCAAATTTCAGTAAGGATTTTACCCTTTATGCTTATGGAGGTCATGATGTTATATCTGCAATGTTGACTCAAGAAAATTCAGATGGATTGGAGCAGCCTATTGCTTTCTTTAGCAAAGGTTTGGAAGAATATGAATAGAGGTACTCTTTTGTAGAGAAATATGTGCTCGCTATGGTAAAGAGCCTCAAAAATTTCAAATACTTATTGACCCACAGCAAGGTACATTTAAAAATTACTCATCCAAGTGTCAAAGAGTTTTTGCTTTCCAAGGACCTAAATGAGAAAAGAGCTGGCTGGATCACCAAGGTGATGGAATATGACATTGATATTCAAATTACCAAGCTGGTTATAGGAAGAGGTCTTTTTGAGAATTTGGAAGAGGTTGAAAGTTCAAAGAAATCAAAGCAAATGGATGCATCTTTGGTGGTGCATCCTACTGAAGAAGAAACCAAGGCAACAAGCTGGTTGCCTAATATGATCAATTACTTTAAGATGGGACAATGTCCTGTAGGTTTGGATTCAACAAAAAAAAGGTATTATAGATTACAATCTACCCCTTTTGTGCTGGTAAATGATGTTCTTTTGAGAAAGGATAACAGTGGTGTCCTTTTAAGATGCATAGATTTAGAAAAGATAGCTGATGTCCTATTTGAATTTCATGATGGACCTTCTGGAGGTCACTTTTCTCCTAGGACTACTGCTTATAAAATCATGAGGGCTGGATACTATTGGCCATCTATCTTTAAGGATAGTCATGATTATGTAAGGAAATGTATCAAGTGTGCTATGTTTGTAGGAAAAGAAAGGCTTGTAGCCTTACCCCTCCAACCAGTCAGAACAGAGCAGCCCTTCATGAAATGGGGCATAGATTTCATAGGAATGATCAATCCTCCATCTAGTGTAGGCCATAAGTGGATAATTACTACAACTAACTATTTCACCAAATGGATAGAGGTAGTTGCCTTGAAAGAGGCTAATGAGAGTGCTATATTGAGTTTTTATGATGATTTAATTTATAGGTTTGACACTCCTGATTCCATCATTTCAGATAATGCATTGGCATTTAATGGCCTTAAAGTCTAAGAATGGGTAGTTAAAAATGGCATTTATCTAAATACAAGTTCCAATTACTATCCTCAAGGCAATGGCTTAGTAGAATCAACCAACAAGAACTTGATCGGGATAATTAAGAAGACTCTGCAAGACAATCAGAGAGATTGGCATACAAAACTCAAATCTACCTTGTGGTTAGATAGGATTACCCCAAAGAAAATCATTGGTAATTATCCTTACATGTTAGTGTATGGAAAGGAGGCTAAGTTGTCCATTTCAACAGAATTACCAGCTTTGGACTTGGCTACTCAGTATGCCTTGTTTGAAGAAAGTGATCCTTTACAGGTAAGGTGTGCTTAGTTGATGGAGTTAGAAGAAATCAGAGATAAGTCAATGCAAGATATGGAAATCCATCAAAGTCAAACAAATAAGAGTTTTGACAAAAGAGCTAGGATAAGGAATATAAAGGTAGGAGATGTTGTCCTCAAATGGGATGAGTTCAGATCCAGACCTGGTAGGCACACAAAGTTTGATTCTTTTTGGGGTGGACCGTTTGTTATAATAGAGTGCACAGGATCTAATGCTTTTCAAATTTCCACTCTTGAAGGAGATGCCCTACCAATTCTAGTGAATGGTTTCCACTTGAAGCCTTGCTTTGAGGTTAATCCCTCTCTATAAGTGTTCTTGTAAATTTTGTAAATATGTGTTTCCTACTTTCTTTCCCTATTTTCTAGGTCAGTTTCCTGCTTTCCAAGAAGTGTTCATGCACAAGATTTGTCCCTCTTTTTTGTTTTTGCCTCTCCATCAAAGATTTGTGTTTAGAAAGACCCCATGCCCAATGAATTGTCAAGGCCACTGGTTTTCCATGTCTAGCGGGCTGACATCCAGCAGAAATTGCCAAAATGTTACCCTAATTTTCATATCCATGCAAATTTGGCTAAACTCTATTCTAAAGTCTCTGTTTTACTCCTACCAAGCATCTCTGAAGGTTTCATGACCTCATGTTTTATTTCCTAGCCTCTGCAATTATTTCAAGTCCCTGGTCTGTAGGTCAAAATATTCATAAAACTAGTCATTTTGTTGGGAACCTTTTAAAACCCTCGAAGGCCTTTGGCCCGTTATAATTCTTCATTACCTTTTTTAGCCACTAAAGGTTTACATTTCCCATGTGTGCTAATTTCCTATTGGCCTAGTCACCAATTCTCTATTTCTTTCAAGCGGTCCCCTTTTTATTCAGCGACTTAGCGAATACATCAATTCTCATAATCACTAAGTATTTCCCTGTCACCATTTAACTTCTTGCGACCTAGCGATGGTTAGCTTTTCTTTAGTCACGTATTCATGTGGAAGTCTGATGGTCACTTTAGTGGGGTCCTAGTTAGAAGGATCCAATGGTTGGTGTATCTTCGCATAGGCTGGTGTCAAAGCTTGAGATCTTAAGATGACTATTAGATCTTCCATGTCTGCACCACTTTAGTGTGTTAGTGGGACCGACGCCACCTCATCTAATTCAGTAGCTTCTGATTGGTCGACATGTGTTGAGTCAAATTGGTTGTCAATGGGGCTAGGACCTTTCATCGGTTAGGAGGCTCTAACATCTACAAAAGATTGACGATCGACGTATCTTCGCAAGGGTTTTGTCAGAGCTATAAGGGGATAAGACTAGCCGTCGATCTTTCTTTTTGTCAGAGCCTTGCAAGTGGGTCCTCAGATGATGATGTGCTCATTTCTCATTGGTCCACGTATTGGTGACTTGGATGCTGTAGTGGGGCCGTGTCAGAATGTCTATAGGGATATTAGAAGGATGAAGCTCAATGGCTAGCATATCTTCATGGAGGGCTTTTCTGACATATGAGATTATGTGCTAGTCGTCAATTTTTCCAACTATTCAAGATTTGTCAATGGGTCCAGTGCCAGGTTAGGATTAGTTGCTAAGTCCTTATTGGTCAGAATAAAGAGATATGTCAGGTGGTCCCAGTGCCATGTATTGTTGACATGCATGCTTTTGATTGGTTGACACATGCTGATGAGGATTTTGTTGGATACAATTGTCTAAAGGAGATTGTTGGATTAATTGTGTGTTTTCTTTGATGTCACACAAATGTCATATCATTTATCATGCTCATTTGGTCAGCAAAGTAGTTCTCTATGTTTACTAAGCTCAATCGGTCAGCAAAGCAGTTCTATGTGTCTACCGAGCTCAGTCGGTCAGCAGGCAATTTTTAGTGTCTACTGAGATCTCTCTATCTTTAAAGGATGTTGCAAAATTCCTAGTGTTTACCAAGTTCACTCGGTCACTGAAGGAAATCTTTTCAGGATTAGTGTTTACCGAGAAAGTTTGGCCCAGTAAAGATTTTTTTTAATTAGAGGAATAAAGTTTGTTTATTCCAACTGACTATTGTAATGATTAGTAATGTTTGTAATGATTATTAGTGTCGACTTGACAATCTGAATGGACAATCTGAATGGTATATATAGAAGGTCAAGTTGTGAATTAAAAGTGTGCAAGTGGAAAAGAAGGAAAGTGTGAGCGAATTTTGAAGGATGATTAGATATCCTTGAGGACCAACAAAGATATATTTAATCAGGAAGGATCTAGTAAAGTAGAACAAAGATCTATAATCATCAATTCAGTTGCATCATTATTCAGGTCACTTCATTGTTACTTTCTTACCATTATAGAAGTGATTTCAAAATCTCTTAACAGAGTTGGTTTAACAACCATTTTGTAAATCCTCTAACAATGTGATAGTTCTATTGAATTTTTTCAAAGACCTCTTACAAGGCCAATCCTAACAGAGTGATTAAATCCTCTAACAAGGTCACACCTAACAGTGTGTTTTGTAACCTTTAACTAGGTTGGTTCCTAATAGGGCTCACTTTAGAAGAGTGAAAAATAGTAACTAGTTACATTGGTGGTTTTTCCCATATTGGGTTTCCATGTTAAATCTGATGTCTCTTGTGTTCATGTTATTTTCTTTATGCATGCATGTTAATCACCGATGAATACTTAAGAATAGTTATAATTAATACTCACTGGAATAACCAAGTTTCAACATCTCTCTATATGTTTACCAAGTAAAAACAACAAATGATTTATTAAGACATCTAAGGGATCTGTGGTAATATTTTTGTAGTTAACTGATTCATGCCCCCTCTCAGTTACTCCATCTATATTTCCAACAAATTTCTAGGTGAACTGATGTGTCGGTGGGGTCCCAGATTAGAAAGGATCTAACGACCAGCATATAAATGTAATGAATATTCTAGGGCTATAAGATCATGTGCCCACCATTAGATCGGTATCTCAAGCAGTGGGTCCGATGTCGGAAGGTTGCAACGTGTATTCAAAATGGTGCAATTTGATTGGTTGTTGATTGTCGTAGTCACGGTTGACTTGTTAGAAAGGATTTTAAGTTGTTTTAAAGGGTGCATCTAGGCTATTCATTTACTGGGAAGGGTCTTTCATCGATGGTTACATTTTAATTTGGGGCCCCCGCTAGCCGTTAACATTCAAATTTGAATTTCTGCAATCATTTTCTGCTAGGGTTTTGCATTTTGATAGCCATGCATGATAGCTTGGTAGCTGGAATTGATTTCTTCAAGATAGAGATGGTTGATGGTTGGAGGATGATAATGAATGATCTAATCATCAGTGCCATGGATTTTGTAGGGTACCATGTCATGTGAAATGCTCAATGGTTTGTCACCACCTTTTGCAGGGTGATTATTGAAAATAGAAATATCTATGAGATTAGATTTGAAGCCTTCATGGCTTAGTGGAGTTGTAGGTGGGTAGTTGAGTCAAGGTTTTTGTGTCTATAGGTGAGCTCAGTACAAGATGGATACACACAAAAGAAGATATGATCTGAATGTCAGGTGTTCTCAGTTATTTTCATGATGAGTAATTAGTGTACTCTAGGGTTTGATTATTATATTATAAAATCTTGTAACCCTAGTTAGGTTTTGGACTCTTGCCTGTGGGTAGTGAGTGTTGTATATATTGTTTTGTGGAGCCTTAGTGCTTAAGAGGTTCATTTTGTAAAGGAGAGAAGCCCACTTTTGCTAGGAAGTCATCTTTTCTTAGAAAGCCATCTGTGGTATTTGTTCTACCCTCTGGTTCTTCTACTCTTTGTAATCTCCCATTGATGATCAAGGCATTCTTAAGGTACTTGTGATATTTGTTCTATCCCTATCTTCACTGCCTTGATTATATCTTATTGGATTGAAGTTTATGAATGTTGTTAAACGAAATTGGGGTTCCTAGTCCCTCTCATTTTCTATGATTTTGTGTGTTACTGTGTCTGATCTGATTTAGATGTTTTGTGGGTATACTACAACCCCTAGCAGTCTTGTCTCATTCCTACACCTAGTTGCAGAAAAGGATGTTTGCTTGTAGGTCATAAGTTGTGTCTTTTGTTCATACCCTCCTATGAAATACTTATGCAAGCCTAGCTAGTGAGTTGTGACTTATTATACCCGATTCCTCCATTGGTTTCATTCTTCTATACTGAGATCCAAACCCTAATTTCAGTGCATCACTTAGTAGGTAGTTTTCTTTCAAGTCATTTCCCTTACAAGCATTCCTTCCATCCCTTTCCCTACAAAAGTTTTACTTTCATGTCAAGAAGTAGATTAAGGTGATTATCCAAGAGGAACCAGCCTAGAACTTGGAGGTTTCATCCCAGTTAGCGTAGGTCCCACACCTGGGGATGAATCCAATGTTATACTAGGTTATTAAGACCAAGAGAGCTTGAGACAGAGGCACAAACTTAGTGTAAAATAATTCCTTCACAGGATTTTATACTTGCAACAATCTCTCACATTCTACCAATATAGCTTCTTATAGATTCATCTTCCATCATTCTTATATCTTCAAATGCACATATCCAATTATGTAATCTGACTTTCTGTGCATGTTCGTCACCTTCAAAAGTAGATTGCAAAGCTAACCAAATTTCATGAGATGTTTTTAGATATTTTACCTAGCTGTACCCATTTTTTGAAAGGGATGACAAAAGTGCTTCTTTGGAAAGTATGTTACACATGAATAGATCTCTTTCTTTAGTATGACAATCTTCAATTTTTTATTCATCGATGATAGTCTTCTAGTTCTTTATGATTAACCAATATCTTGGTCATAAACAAACTAAATGTGTCTTCATCTTTTCTTTCTAGATGTCAAAATTTACTCCATCAAACTTAGGGCTCCCTTTCCTAAAATTTCTCACCATGGATCTCCTTATGTTTCTAAAATTTTCCTTCAAGGATCTATCACTCTGATAACAATTTTTAGAAAGTAAAGTCCACCAAGATAACTAAGAGGGGGGGGGGGGGTGAATTAGTTATTAGATAAATACAACTTTTATCTCCTTTAATAGATTTTAATCATGTAAGAAATGTAATCAACAACCATAGAAAGATATACATACATAATAACATAATGACACAAGATATATTGACTAGGGATCCTCTTGATCAAAGAGTAAACCCTGATGGGAATGATGCCCACAAAAGATGCACTTGTTGGGGGTTCCCTTTGATCTTCAACTTGAAGATTTATACTTTGATGGATAACTTTACTATAACTTTGACTCTATCACCACTCCAAAGTCTACAAGGAAGAGGGCCAATTAACAAGGATCAAGAGAGATCCTCCTACACTTTGACCCTTAATGCTCAGGTGGGTGTACCCTTGATTCACTTCTTCAAAGGAATCAAAAAATGTTATGTCAATATATACTCTTTACTAACTGCTTTAAGATTTTATCATTTGAATGTTTTTGTGTGTGGTTGACGATAATGAAATACCTCCAAAGGATGGACTAGTGCCTTAACCTACGGAAAAGAGTCACCCAATTACCAACATCAACTAAATGTTGGAAACAATTATCTGAATAAAATTGCTACTCAAATTATGTATTGTCTTTGATGTCACACAATGTCATAGTCCACAACAATCAGTACCTACTGAGCTCAGTCGGTCTGCCTGGCATTAAAAATCAGCATGTACCGAGTTCACTCAGTTATCAAAGAAAATCAATGTTTACCGAGTTCACTTGGTTGTCAAAGAAAAGTTAGCATTTACCGAGTTCACTTGGTTATTGAAGAAAAAGGATTATCAGTGTTTACCAAGTTCCCTCGGTCTCTGAAAGATTTTAGAAAATTTCATTATGGTCACCGAGTACTGTCGGCCCTTGAAGGAACTTTGCAAATAAAGTTTTCTTAATTCAGCTGATTGTTATACTAAGTAATGCCGATTTGACAAATCTAAAATCATATAAATAAAAGGTCAAGTGTGAAAAATAAAGCAGTATTATAAAAGAAGATATATAGAGGAAAGACAGAAAGGTGTGTGTGAAATTGTGAAGGATGACCAGATATCCTTGAGAAGCAGTAGAGATATATTCGATCATGAAGGATCTCACTTATATAGAATAGAGATCTGTAATCAACAAGGCAGTTGCATTATTATACAGGTCATTTTCATTGTTACCTTTTTATCATTGTAACAGTGAATTCTAAATCTCTTAACTGAGTTGGTTTAACAACCATATTGTAAATCCTCTAACAAGGTGACAATTCCATTGAATTGTTCTCAAGACCTCTTACTAGGCCACTCCTAGCAGGGTGATTAAATCCTCTAACAAGGTCACACCTAACAGTGTGTTTTGTAACCTTTTACTGGGTTGGCTTCTAACTAGGCATCACTTCAGAAAAGTGAAAATCAGTATCTAGATACATTGGTGGTTTTTCCCATATTGGGTTTCCATGTTAAAATCCTGTGTCTCTTGTGTTCTTAATAGTTATCTTAATCATATACAAGTGGTGATGAATATCTAAAGATAATTTTACTAATACCCTCTGCATCTACCAAGTTACTACAATCTATTTACCGAGTGTTAAACAGATAATATTCATTAAGATATCCTAAGGGATTTGGAAAGAAATAATAGTGAAGTGTTTTATGGTTGACTGATTCAGCCCCCCTTCTCAGTCACTTCATCCATATTCCATCAATTGGTATCAGAGCTTTTGGTGTTTGCAGGAAGGGTTTCAAGGACCTAAGCTAAAGATCAGGATGTCTTACAAGAGAGAAATTCCAAAGCTCAATAGAGATAACTTTTCAACTTGGCAAGGTCTCATGGGACTTCATCTGGCTTCCATTGGTGATTTAGGATGCAAATACATTGATGAAGAATACACAGTTCCTATCGGTGCATTAACTGTTGAAGACATTGCAGAGAAAAAGTGTCATAACACCATGATGATAGACATTGCATCACCTCTTAGCTATGAAGAATTTGATGATATTAAAGAATGCACTACTACATATGAAATGTGGATCACACTAAAGAAAATATATGGTGGTTATGCAAATGTGAAACGAGCCGAAGCAGAAAGCCTAAGAGGATAGTTTGACAAGATGAATATGAAAGAAGATGAAAACATTGCAAAATATGTTGAAAGGATCAAAGCAAGTGTTAGTGCAATTAGAGCTTCTAGAAGAACAATCTCTGATGAAACTGTTATAAGCAAGGTACTCAGAACATTACTCCCTATCTATGCAATAAGAGTATCAACTATTCAAGAAAGAAGATGTGAAACAAACCACAATATAACTTTGGATGCTTTAGTTGGAAGATTGACAACCTTTGAATTAGACAACTATGACAACTATGTTCCAAATTCCAAAAATATTGAGTCAGCATTTGAGGCCAAGGTTTCACTAAGGAAGAACAAGAAAATAAAATAAGTTCAGTCAGAAAGTGAAGATGTATCAGAAGAAATTTCTAATAGTGATCTTGAAATTGTAGAAGCATTACTTGCAAAGAAGTACTCTAAAGGGAAAGGTAAATATAAAGGTAAAACTCCTTTAATCTATTTTTCATGTGAAAAAATTGGACATATTGTAGCTAGGTGCCCAAACAAGCAGGCCAAGGAAGAGAAGAGAGGTCACAAGTACTATGGAAAAAATAATTTCAAATCATTCAAGGATAAAGGTAAGAAAACATGTTTTATGGCTAAAGATTCTAATGATAGTGAAGAAGAAAATGTCTTTATTGCTATAAAAGATGAATTTGATGATGATGAAGATAAGATGGCACTTATTTCTCATATAAGAAAAGATGATAGATGGATAATAGATAGTGGATGTTCACATCACATCACTGGTGACAAGACAAAATTTGAATACCTAGAAGACTGTGATAGTGGCAATGTAAGATTTGGAAACAATGAACCTTGTTGTATAAAAGGAAAAGGAAGAATCTCATTAACCAAAGAACTCATATGTGATAATGCTTATTGGGTTGAAGGACTAAAACATAATCTTCTAAGTGTAGCACAGCTAATCAACACTGGTTTCAAGGTTGAATTCATGAATAGTCAAGCAAGACTACTGGATGGAAAAGGCAAACTCATTGGATCAGGAAAACAAACAAAAGGTAACTTATTTTATCTTGATCTCAGTGAATATTCATGTTTTATTGCTCAAATTGAAGAAAGTTGGCTATGGCACAAAAGGTTATGTCATGTGAATTTTGATAACATGATGAAAATAAGCAAATTCAAGAAGGTAAGAGGAATTCCTACTTTGAAGAAACCTGATACTGGTCTATGTAAGAATTGTCAGATTGGCAAAATGAGTAAGACTAGTTTTAAGAGTAAGAACTATCAGTCTAAAGAGATTTTGGAAATTATGCATACTGATTTATGTGGACCTATTGGAATAGAAAGCTATACTGGAGATAAATTCTTTATTCTTTTCGTTGATGATTATTCTAGAATGATGACTGTTATGTATTTAAGAGAAAAGTCAAAAGCATTTGAAAAGTTCAAATGGTACTTGGAAAGAGTGGAAAAGAAAACAGGGAAAAGATTAAAATGCTTAAGATCAGACAGAGGTGGTGAATTCATCTCCCATGAATTTAACAACTTTTTCATTGAAAGAGGAATCAAAAGATAGGTATCAGCTCCTAGAACTCTTGAGTAGAATGGAATAGCTGAAAGAAGAAATAGATCTATTATGGATTGTGCAAGGACTCTAATGATAGAAAAGAACATCGCCATAAAGTATTGGAAGGAAGCTATCAGCACTGCAGTTCATACCTTGAACCGAGTACAATTGAAGAAAGACACATTCAAAACTCCTTATGAGTTATGGTATGGCTATAAACCCAATGTAAGTTACATGAAAGTATTTGGTAGAAAGTGTTATATGTTAAAAGAATCCAGAAGAAATAAATTTGATGTGAAAAGTGATGAAGGAATATTCCTAGGATATTCTAGCAAAAGTAAGGCATACAAATGTCTGAACTTGTCTAGTCACAAAGTCATAGAAAGTATACATGTAAAATTTGATGAGTTTGTAGAAAAGACTGAAGAAGAAAGCAAAAGGGAACCTGAAAACTATAGGAGATTCGTTTACATTGAACCTGAAACATTGCCAGACAAAACTATATCTACTGAGCCTAGCACAGTAACCGAGTCACAGGAAGAAGTTCAAACCGTGTCACAAGAAGAAGTTCAAACTGAGTCACAGGAAGAAATTCAAACTGAGTCTCAGCCTGAAGTTACCGAGCAAATATCTACTGAGCCAGAGCAACCTGAAGAAGAGATCCTAGAAGACAACAACATGACTCATTCAAAAAGCAAGGAACCTATACTAGCCAAATATGTCAGAAGGCATCATACACCAGATCAAATTATTGGAAACAAATCAGATGGTACTATGACAAGAAGTAAGCTAAAAGGTACATGTCTGCTTACTGAATTTGAACCTAGAAATATCAAAGATGCATTGAAAAATGAAAGTTGGATTGAAGCAATGAATGAAGAATTAGAACAAATACAAAAGAACAAAACATGGACTCTTGTACCTAGACCTAAAGATAAGAATGTAATTGGAACAAAATGGGTATTCAGGAATAAGCTTAATGAAGACAGTCAAGTATCTAGAAACAAAGCTAGATTGGTATGTAAAGGTTATTCTCAAGAAGAAGGTATAGATTATGGTGAAACTTTTTCTCCTATTGCAAGATTAGAAGGTGTAAGAACTCTACTTGCTTATGCAGCACATAAAGGATTTAAGGTATATCAGATGGATATAAAATCTACATTTCTCAATGGAATTCTTGACGAAGAAGTCTACATTGAACAACCTGAAGGTTTTGTTGATCCAGATAAAAAGGACATGGTCTGCAAGTTACACAAAGCATTGTATGGTTTGAAACAAGCTCCTAGAGCATGGTATGAAAAACTCCATAACTATCTGATTCAGATTAATTTCAAAAGAGCCAATGATAACAACAATCTATATATTAAAGAAGGATCGGATGACAAAATTGTATTGGCAGAAATATTTGTAGATGATAATATATTTATAGGGAATGATGATCAGTGCAAAGAATTTTCAGAGAAAATGAACAAAGAATTTGAAATGTCTATGTTTGGTTTAATAAAATTCTTTGTTGGTCTTCAAATTCAGCAAGGCAAGAATGGTATATACATTACTCAATCTAAATACATTAAGGAAATACTTAAGAAGTTTGGTATGGAAGATTCAAAATGAGTTGGTACACCCATGTGTACTGGAATGAAACTTACCAAAAATGATGATTCAAAAGAAGTAGATTAGACCTTATATCGATCTATGATTGGAAAATTGCAGTATGTAGTACATACAAGACTTGATATTGCCTTAACAGTCGGTATAGTAGCAAGATTCTTAGCAAAACCTAAGGAAAATCATATGATGGCAATCAAAAGAATCTTAAGGTACTTAAGAGAAACTGAAGAATATGGTTTGTGGTATAAATTTGGAGGCAATCTAGACTTAAAAGTGTTTACTGATGCTGATTGGGCAGGGAACATTGATGATAGAAAAAGTACAAATGGTGGAGCATTTTTTCTTGGAAAAAGACTGGTATCCTGGACCAGTAAAAAGCAAAATTGCACATCTCAATCCATAGCTGAAGCAGAATATGTTGCTGCTGTAGTAAATTGTTCAAATATTGTTTGGTTTGAATAGTTATTACAAGGTATGAAGGTTTGAATCAAAGAACTAGTTGTTATATTTTGTGACAATACAAGTGCAATAAACATTTCAAAGAATCTAGTAATGCATTCCAAAACCAAGCACATTGCTATTAAATATCACTTTGTCAGAGAATTGGTGCAGGAAAAGGAATTCAAATTAGAATATATTCATACAAAAGAGCAGATTGTAGACATTTTCACCAAACCATTACCCAAGGATGCATTTGTGTATCTAAGAGGTAAGTTAGGGGTCATTCCCCTATTCGAGGCTCACTAAATATAGTTTTAGTGATGCATCAACCAGAACATGATTGAAAATCAACATGTTGATGTAGCATATTCAAGGAATTATTGCATATGAATCAGTACTTAAGGTACATTAGTTTACACAGGTAATATGTGAATTGTCTTTGGCATGTGTTGTCAAAGAGGGAGAGTTTGCTATTACTTCAAGAAATTTTCAATAGTCAGAAGGAAGAGTTTTTAAGAAAAAGGAAGTTTGCTGACAGAGGGAGATTTGAATCTGAACTGAGCTAATCCTTTCAAAATTTCTTATGCTATGACATATTGTGTTGCCATCAATGCCAAAGAGGGAGATTGTTGGAAACAATTATCTGAAGAAAATTGCTACTCAAATTATGTATTGTCTTTGATGTCACACAATGTCATAGTCTGCAACAATTAGTACCTACCGAGCTCAGTCGGTCTGCCTGGCATTAAAAATTAGCATGTACTGAGTTCACTTGGTTATCAAAGAAAATCAATGTTTACCGAGTTCACTCAGTTGTCAAAGAAAAGTTAGCATTTACCGAGCTCACTTGGTTATCGAAGAAAAAGGATTATCAGTGTTTACCGAGTTCCCTCGGTCTCCGAAAGATTGTAGAAAATTTCATTATGGTCACCGAGCACTGTCAGCCCTTGAAGGATCTTTGAAAATAAAGTTTGCTTAATTCAGCTAACTGTTATACTAAGTAATGCAGATTTGACAAATCTAAAATCATATAAATAAAAGGTCAAGTGTGAAAAATAAAGCAGTATTATAGAAGAAGATATATAGAGGAAAGACAGAAAGGTGTGTGCGAAATTGTGAAGGATGACCAGATATCCTTGAGGAGCAGTAGAGATATATTTGATCAGGAAGGATCTCACTTATATAGAATAGAGATCTGTAATCAACAAGGCAGTTGCATTATTATACAGGTCATTTTCATTATTAGCTTTTTATCATTGTAACAGTGAATTCTAAATCTCTTAATCGAGTTAGTTTAACAACCATATTGTAAATCCTCTAACAAGGTGACAATTCCATTGAATTGTTCTCAAGACCTCTTACCAGGCCACTCCTAGTAGGGTGATTAAATCCTCTAACAAGGTCACACCTAACAGTGTGTTTTGTAACCTTTTACCGGGTTGGCTTCTAACCGAGCATCACTTCAGAAAAGTGAAAATCAGTATCTAGATACATTGGTGGTTTTTCCCATATTGGGTTTCCATGTTAAAATCTTGTGTCTCTTGTGTTCTTAATAGTTATCTTAATCATATACAAGTGGTGATGAATATCTAAAGATAATTTTACTAATACTCTCTGCATCTACCAAGTTACTGGAATCTATTTACCGAGTGTTAAATAGATAATATTCATTAAGATATCCTAAGGGATCTGGAAAGAAATAATAGTGAAGTGTTTTATGGTTGACTGATTCACCCCCCACTCTCAGTCACTTCATCCATATTCCATCACTAAATACCTTAATTCAAACATAATTGAATCCAGGATAAGTGCTTTTCCTATTACCCCTCTCCCTTAGACACAAGGACATCAGATTCCTACTTGGTTGTAAACTCACTGCACCCACCTAAAAGACTTTAATCCTAACTTTGTTAGGAACTTATAGTTGACTTCACAATACTCTTTGTTTACCATATGCTAATACACTTGTGTCATTAACATATATGAGCTTAGAACTGAAACAAGAAGACATGCACAAATGCAAGATTGGAACTTAATAAAATTCTCATTAATATATTTATAATCAATACACAATTAGAACAACACAAGGATAGAAAAAGATACAAAATCCAACTTCTCTATCAGTAAAACACCATGGACAACCAACCTGGGACCAAAGAAAGTTTTGGAACCCAAACAAAATAAAATTTTTTGTAACTTATACTCCCTAGTCATCTTGGAATTCTCAAAGAGAATGCAACAAGCTAAAGATGACTTAGGGTTAGGTTTTCAACCAACCAACCAACTGGAAATGGCTACAAATTTATCACAGGGGAAGAAACCCAGGCAATCAGGAGAAGAAAAGCCCCGGATTGATCCTCAATTATGAAAATCTCATTGAGAAGGTACTGAGAATCATGAACAATGCCTAAATGTCAATCCTTTGTCACCACCTACAACACACCTCAAGCACCAAATTGCACACTAAAAACCATACAAATGATCACTCAACACCCTGGACCACACTACAATAGTAAGCACCACCAAACCAATCAAAATCAGTTGTTAAAACCATAAATTTTGGTACTTCCTATCGCTTGAAACCCTCTGCAAATTCAAAATTGAACTTCAATGGTCATTTTATGGCTTTAACAGCAAATCATCAGTCAACATTTAAAATCAGATCAACTTTAATTCATGATCGTTAGATCTTCATGTTTTGCAGGCTCTTAAATCTTAACTCAACCACCAAAAGACTAAGAAACTTTGACCGGGCCCACATCAGGAAGATCAATGGCCATCTAAAGTTTGCATACCCATCCAAGATTCTATCAGATTACATGCCCATCATTAGATCAAAAATCTCCTCCCATCTCTGACAACCATCTAACAGGAAACAAAATCAATAGCCGTCGCAAGATCTTAAGCCTCTGACAAAACCCGTAAGATTATACACCATTCGTTGATTCACTGACAGGATCAAGACCCACTGACACATCCAAGAGCTCAGGTCCCACTAACAACAAGCCACTTCATACTTATGTCAACCAATGAGATACTGCCAAGTCAACTTACATGGCAGTGGACCCGCTTAAAAAGAAAGGCTACATCATCAGGAAAAATCAATGATCGGCCTAAGATCTCAAGCGTCTGACACATCCTATGAGAATTTTCACTGACCGTTGGATGGAGATGGTGTCAGAGAGGGGCCTAGGAAAAATAAAGGCTTCTGAAACATAGGAAAATATTAAAGCATGACTTAGGGAAAATATTTCGACAGGGAACTATAGGGCTTAGGAAAAAATTAAAACACGGGCACTTAGGAAATATAAAGGGGGGGCCGCCAACACATGAAGAACCTAACTGCATGACAAAAAGTGAACCCATTTAAATAGCACATGTAGATAAAAGGTTTTAAGTGACCTGAAAAGGTAACATGAAATTAGAAAAGGGCTAGGGTTAAAACAAAGGGTTTGTACATGTAATGGCTAGTTTTTTTAAGTTTTTGCTAAGGGCTTTTAGCCAGAGATATGAAAAATGACACAGAGACCAGGGGAAAGATGCTAGAGTGATGAAATTTTTTCACAGTGCTAATAGTGGCTCTATCTGGGGATGTATGCCTCCTATAGGCATAGCAAGGACTTAGAATCACTAGTTTAAAGCAGACCATCCCACTGGAAAAATTGCAGACAACAGGGAACAAGCAAGTCAAAACAAGCAATAGGCCCAAAAACTATCAGACCAGGACAAAACAAGGTAGGGGCAAGCAGCTTATTTATAGAATTTACAATATATACAAACCTAACTACTATTCATGGAAAACAAAATACCTTCATTTGAAGTATTTCTACAAGAATTGTCCATTAACTAGAAATTCTTGAATATCACCATTTAATTCCTTGACCATATATGAATCTTGGCCCCATTTCTCATGAATTAGATATGGCCCTAGCCAGATGGGATCAAATTTACCATATTTTCCCCTATCCTCTAGTCTAGCATTCCAAACCAACACCAAATCACCAGGTTCAAACCTTCTATCAACAGTCCTCTTATCATATAAATTCTTAACCTGCAACTGCAATTTGGCATTTCTTGCAACTGACTCTCTTCTAGTCTCATCTAACCTAATGAGGTCCTCAATTCTCAATTTCATCTCATCATCTATGTCATCATCATATAAATGAACAAATTTATACATTTCCAATAAATTATTCTAAGGCATTCTTGCATGTATTCCATATACTAGGTCAAATGGTGCACAACCAATTTCCCTCTTCACAGTAACCCTATCAGCCCATAGGGTTAATGGAAGCTTTGAATTCCATGCCCTCTTATTCTTTTCAAGAATCCTCTTTAGTATTTTAATCAAACTCTTATTTGTAGATTCTGCCTCTCCATTTCCTTGGGGATAATAAGGTGAGGAATTAGAAATCTGAATTCCTAAACCTTTGGAAAAGTCCTTATATTCAGCAGACCTAAAGCACATTGCATTATCACTAACTATCTTCTCAGGGCAACCAAACCTTGTAAAATATTATTCAACAAAAAATCAACTACCACCTTACTAGTTGCTTTTCTTGTAGGTATAGCCTCTACCCATTTTGTAAAGTAATCAGTGGCAACTAAGATCCATGAGTGTCCTCCACTTGACTTGTTTGGTATCTCCCCTATGAAATCAATTCCCCATTGTTGGAAAGGAGCCTAAACTTCTACTAGTTTTAATGGAACATTACCTTAAAATTTAAGCTTACTAGAGAACCTTTGACAAGCATCACACCTCCTCACCAACTGTTCTACATCCTTGAAGATTGTGGGCCACCAGAATCCTGCTCTCAAGATTTTATGAGTAGTTGTTTTACCCATATAATGTCCACCACAAACTCCCTGATGCATTTCCTTCAACAACATGTTAGCCTAATCTTCATCTACACATTTCAAAAGTATGCAATCCAAATTCTTTCTATAAAATTTACATTTCACAATTAAATATTTGATGCCTTGTAATTTCAATGTCCTCTTCTGATTATCATTCATATTATTTGGACATTTCATGTTTCTCAAGTAATAAATGATATCATGATACCAAATACAATCATCCATGTCACATGTATAATCAACTTCATAATGATTTACCTGATTAGCATCAAGATTAGATTGGGCCATAAATTTTTCCAATCCTTATCCTCTAACCAATTTAGTAATCTGGACATCAACATTGAATTCTTGGATCCTATTGATCCATCTGCATCTTCTTCCAGACACCTCCTGCTATGAGAAAATATCCTTCACAGCTACACTTGGCACAAAAGCAATCACAACTACCCCCATCAAGTAACACCTAAAAGCCTTGATTGCCTTCACAAGTGCATATGATTATTTTTCATTTATGTCATACTTCAATTCAGTAGCCTGCAAAGATTTATTGAAAAATGCAATAGGCTACTCAAAACCATCCTTATTCTTTTGTAAGAAAATTGCAGCCATAGTGTGAAAAGATGCAAAGGAAAAGATATGCATTGGAACATTATAATCAAGTGCCTTAAGCATTGGTGCATCTTTGATAGCTTGCTTGATATTTTTGAAAGCCTCATCAGGCTCACCCTCTTAATTGATTGCAGATCCCTTCTTCAACATCTTAGAAATAGGTCTAGTAACCTCTGCAAAATTTGTCACAAACCTCCTTAAGAAATTGACCTGACCAAAGAAGGATTGAATCCCTTTAACATTCTTTGGCCTCTAAAATTTTTCAATAGTTGCTACCCTTTCAGGGTCAATTCTTACTCCTTGCTTGCCAACCAAATGGCTAAGCCAATTACCTTCCATGACACCAAAAGAACATTTTCTTGGGTTTAATGAAATGCCAAATTCCAAGGCCCTCACAAATATTTTTTCTAAATGAATATAGTGGTCTTCTTCCTTCTTGGAGTAGGTAGTTAAATCATCTTGATATATAATAAGGAAATCATTTATGAAATTTGAAAAGGCAACATCCATTGCCCTCTAAAAAGTAGCACCAGCATTTGTGAGGCCAAAAGGCATTCTCACATAAACATATGTCCCCCAAGGTGTTGTGAAAGTTGTCTTGTTGCTTTGATTCCTTAACAATTACCCGATTGTAACCAGAGAAACCATCCATCATAGACATCAATTCTAATCCGATTACTCTCTGCAACATAGCTTCCATATTGGGTAGACAATAATTATCCTTTAATGAGCTGATGTTCAAATTCCTGAAGTCTACACAAAGCGTGATGTCACCATTCTTCTTTCTCATAGGAACAAAGTTTGACACCCAAGAAGAGTGTCTTATAGGCTTGATAATTCTAGCATCTCTCAGTTTCATTAACTCTTCTTGCATCTTGGGTGCCAAAGTGGGATTAATAGGCCTTTTCTTTTGCTGGAAAGGTTTAGCACCTTCTTTCAATGGAATAATATGCTGAAACAAATCTTCTCTATAAACCTTGAGGTCATCATATGCCCATGAAAAAAAATTCCTAAATTTTCTCAATAATTCAATCAAAGATTTCTTTACCTTTTGAGACATATCTCTACCAATGTGTACCCTCTTGGGTGCTTCATGTGTTGCAAGATTTATCTCCTCTAGATCAACATGATCTTCTCCTTTGATATTATTTTGAACTCTATCTTGGTTATGAAAGATAGTCTCCAAAACAACAAGTCCCTTAGACACCTTGTTAGTTCTAAGTTGAATGACCTCATTGCCAAAGACAACTTCTTTTCCTTCTACTAACTCAATCAAGGCTGAATAATCAAATTCTTGACCATGATACTAATCCTCACAATTCATAAACTTCAAGATATCATTATCATCATCAAAAACTTTCCAATTTTCATTATTTTTAGGTATACTAGGCCTAGCCTGAATTTCAACTTTAGAAATACCAGAAAATGTAATATCATTGGGATTGATTGCGATATTGGCTAACAAGTCAGCCATCTTATTATTACTCCTATCCTTCCACAAAATATTGAAGGCATCAAAATGTTCAATCAAATCCCAAACTGCATTCCTATATTGTTTCAACCTCCTATTCTTGGAAGCATATATTGACTTGACTTGGGACACTACCAACTCAGAATCACCAACAACACTTAAGCACTTAATACCATTTTTTTGTGCCAACCTCAATCCTAACAACAAAGCCTCATATTCTACTATATTGTTGGTACCAAAGAAATTCAATGTGAAAGAAAACTTTTAGGTGTTTCCATCAGGAGAAATAAGTAAGATACCTACTCCTACTCCATCTTTGCAATTTGCACCATCAACGTGAATTACCCACAAATCACCCTTCATAGAATTAGCACTTACGTCAATAGAGATAGGTGAGAAATTAGGTTCATTTTCAAATACAAGGATCTTTGCCCTAAAAGCATTAATATCAATATCCACAAAACATTTGGTTTCATTATCAATATTTCTCTCAATCATGTGGCATACTCTTGGCTCTCATTCAATCTTGAGAAACTAATCATCAATCTTGAAAGTGGCATAGGATAGATCACACTGTAAACTTCCACCCATGGCAGCACTCCATCTTCTAGATAGCAGCATCCCATAATGAGGAGGAATGTCCACTACCAGAACACTCATTGTCAACTCTTTCTTTGGATATGCTACTAGCCTATATGGCATTGCATTGATAGTCCCAATAACTGGTACCTCCCTCTGATCCATTGCACAACATCTACCTTGAACTGTATCAACTTTAAGGCCCAACTTCTCCATGATTTTAAAAGGCATAATAGTATTAGAGGCACCACTATCAATCATACAATTCCTCAACTTCATTAAATTCGCAAGAACACTTAAAAAGAATGGATCAATATTTTCAAGGCTGGCATTGACAGAACTATCCAAGTATATTGGAGGAATTTGAGACACAATTCCCTGAGCAACAACACCTTTCAAATCTTTATCCTGAGATCCATTGCATGCAACACCATGGTTATGAACATTATCTACCCATGCAATAGCTCTATCTTTGTGTTCAGGGATCCTCAACAATTCTGACAATGGAACCTTAATTGTAATTTGGGACAATACAGATAACATATCAACAGGAGTAGAAGAAGGAATCTCAATCTATACTGCCTTAATATCCTTTTGCTTATCTGATATATTAGGTGTATTGGCCACCCTCATTTTTTCAATCTTAGCCATTATGTTAACTAGCCTCTCAATCTCACTAGAAATCTTTTCAATTCCAACTCCCTTAAGCTCACAATTCTTACCTTTTACATTCTTGAATTTTTACGATGTGATCACCTTTTGATTTATTCTCATTAGTCTCTCTGGAGTTGGTACTCTTTATGAACATTCCTGCAGCTTTCTCATTTGTATTCCTTTCCACCATGCCTCTAGTTTTCACTTGGGCAATCATTTCTGCAGTAGTCCTATCCATCTCTTCACTAGAAGGTCTTCTTAAATTTACTACCTTAGAAGAAGAGTTCATATTACATGTCTTCCTATCAACATCTTCACTATCAAAAAAAACTTCTTGATGAAAAAGGGCCTGATTGTGTCTCTTCACATTTACATCTGCATCTTCATCAAAATTAGAATCCTCTTCATATCCTAGATATGAAGAAGCCATGTTACATCCAACATCATCTTGATCTTCTTCCTGATCTATCTCCTCATTGCCACAATCCTGATTTGTAGCCATAGATTGTGCAACTACACAATGCTCTGCAGAATGAGGGGATTGGCATGAAACACACCAAGGTATGTCCTCCATGACATTTATTGAAGCCTTTTCTAGAGGGTTAGGGACACCTCTATCATTTTTTCCTCTTACAGTAGGGACAATAGGCTTTTCATCCTTCCATTGGGTGTTGTAGGGGTAGTTCTACAATCTATTCTATTTGTTGAAATTGTTGTTGAACTAAGGCCTTTCATTGGTAGGAGCACTGATGTTCCTATTTTTAGGTTCCTTCAAATCCTTCAAGGCATTGAGCACCTTATCCAATTTATCTTCTTCTTGCCTCCTAGATCCAACATTCTTATCATTTTCCTTTTTGTATTTCTTATCGACAAACAACTTAGGGTCATCTATCTTTCCACCCAATTTCCCTGATATTTTCATATTATTCTCAATGTTGACAGCAATCCTAAAAGCATTCCTAAGAGTTCTTATTTCTTTGTCCCTCAAAAAATATCCCATATTTCAATCAAATGCATTGAAGTATGTGGTTAGATAGACATTGTCATCTAACCGCATAACTTGGAACAACTTATGCATACCCTTCTAAAATCTCATGTTGAATTCAGCTGCAGTCTCATTCTAATTTTTCCTTATGGTATTGAATTCATTCAACATGAAACTAGCATTAGGCCTATCACCATACTATTCTTTAGAACATCTCTCAAAAGAGTCCCAAGTATCAATACATTTATCAAGAAGTCTCTTAAACCAATCTCTAGCATCCTCCATTAGAGATTGAACAAATAATTTCATGACTACATCGTCATGCTCTACCTCATAATCATTAAGCATATCAACAAATAACCTAAGATGCTCCTCACAACTAATAGCATTATTACTAGAAAACTTAGGTACATTATCTCTTATATCATTTGGAAAAGCATTCGGGTAACCAGGAATTCCATCAAAACTAATTTTCCTATAGCCTTCTAATTACATAGGTCTTCTTTGAAAACTTGAACTAGTGTTAACCCTAGGATCAACATTAACATTTACATTTCTATCTACTTGTGCATTTGACTATTGTCTAGGATCAGCACATATCCTAGTAGATGAAGAAGGAAATGAACTAGTAGCATTACTAAGTGGAACAATAGTAGTCATAGATGGCATACCTAGTTCAGTAGTAGATGGACCAAGAGCATTAGCTGATGAAGCCTTTAAGAACTGGATCTTTCTTCTCTTTTCTACAATGGAAGCTTCAATTTCAGCCTTCTCTAATTCTCTTGCAAGGTCCTCATCTTCTTTTCTTCTTCTTTCTATCTCTATGTCCTTACTTGAATTGGGTGGTGGAACTCCCAGTATTATCACTAGTTTGCTTTTTTGATTTCCCACCATCTTCTACTTTCCTTTCTCACCAGCGGCAACAACGGGCTTAGTGATCTCATGCCCATTTTTATCTTTAGGTAAAGGAACATAACTTTGCACCTATCTAACCACAGGGCCCTCCCTATCAAATTCATGATCTTGTAGTAAGCACTCTTTCTCACTCCTCAAAGCTTCAAGATCACCAAAGACATCATGTTGCATAGTCTTAGGAGCAGAAGAAAGCATCTTGTTTCTCTCCTTCATTTCATTAATTTTTCTAAGGAGAGACTATCTTTCTATTAGAGAATTCACTTTCTTAGCCTCTCTCTCCTCTTGTAACCTCTTATGCATGGCATCCTACTCTACCAAATATAACCTTAGTGTATTTAAATCATCAGGATCTACCATAATGTCATCAGAACCTGATGACACATCCATATCAGAAAGATTTTGATATGGGAAGTGCACTTGCCTAGGTCTCATGGGTTCTCTTCTGAAATTATCTTCATCAAGATCTAAATCAATCTCCAAACCCATCTCTCTAGCTTGTTCATCTTGACCTACATGCAATGGACCCTTGTCCTGAAATATAGCCTCCGGGGTATCATAAAATCTATCTTCAGAGCGACCACCATCTGATCTAGAAACTCTATCTTGTGAACCTTCCTCACTTGAGGAAACATGTGGTGCTCTACCTCTAGTACTTCTTTGTTCTCTGATGGGAGCACTAGTAGAATCACCATTGCTTCTAATCCAAATCTTGTTCTCCTATCTAGGCAATTTCTCTAGAGTGACCTCTGGATTCCTTCTGACAAAGGACCTAGTATTCCTCCTCTTGTCCATGATTTACAATATATAGCACTGGTTCTTACTTTTTGAGTTGCCACCCACCTACATGGGAAATCTTCTAACTGAGTACAATAGGAAGACAAGAGCACACTTACAACCTTTATATCTATTTGGTCAACAAAATATTTTGACTTTAAAATGTGGCCCAACCAGAATTCCTAACAGATATACTACTTCATTATTGTTCTCCCCAGTGAAGTCACCATTTTGTTGGGGGTTCCCTTTGATCTTCAACTTTTAGATTTATACTTTGATGGATAACTTTAATATAAATTTGACTCTATCACCACTCCAAAGTGTACAATGAAGAGGGCCAATTAACAAGGATCAAGAGATATCCTCCTACACTTTGACCCTTAATGCTCAGGCAGGTGTACCCTTGATTCACTTCTTCAAAGGAATCATAAAATGTTATGCCAATATATACTCTTTAGTAACTACTTTAAGATTTTATCATTTGAATGTTTGTGTGTGTGGTTGATGACAATGAAATACCTCCAAAGGATGGACCGGTGCCTTAACCTAGGGAAAAGAGTCACCCAATTACATACATCAACTGAATACCTTAATTCAAACACAATTGAATCTAGGATAAGTGCTTTGCCTATTACCCCTCTCCCTTAGACACAAGGACATCAGATTCCTACTTGGTTGCAAACTCACTGAACCCACCTAAAAGACTTTCATCCTAACTTTTTTAGGAACTCAGAGATGACTTCACAATACTCTTTGTTTACCATATGCTAATACACTTTGTGTCATTAACATATATGAGCTTAGAACATAAACAAGAAGACATGCACAAATGCAAGATTGGAACTCAATAACATTCTCATTAATATATTTAGAATTAATACACAATTAGAACAACACAAGGATAGGAAAAGATACAAAATCTAGCTCCTCTATCAGTAAAACACCATGGACAACCAGCCTGGGACCAAAGAAAGTTTTGGAACCCAAACAAAATTAAAATTTCTATAACTTATACTCCCTAGTCATCTTGGAATTCTCAAAGAGAATGCAACAAGCTATGGATGACTTAGGGTTAGGGTTTCAACCACCCAACCAACTGGAAATGGCTACAAATTTATCACAAGGGAAGAAACCCAGGCAATTAGGAGAAGACAAGCCCTGAATTAATCCTGAATTATGAAAATCTCACTGAGAAGGTAGTGAGAATCATGAAAAATGCCTAAATGTCAACCCTTTTTGGCCACCTACAACACACCTAGAGCACAAAATCACACAGTACAAACCCTGCAGATGATCACTCAACACCCTGGACCACACTGCAATAGCAAGTGCCACCAAACCAATCAAAATCAATTGTTAAAACCATAAATTCTGGTAATTCCTATCGCTTGAAACCCTTTGCAAATTCAAATTTGAACTTCAACGATTATTTTGTGGCTTTAATAGAAAATTAGTGGTCAACATTTAAAATTAGATCAACTTTAAGTTGTGACGTTAGATCTTCATGTTTCACGGGCTTTTAAATCATAACTCAACTGCCAAAAGACTGAGAAACTTTGACCAGGCCTGCATCAGGAAGATCGACGGCTGTCTAAAGTTCGCATAAACATCTGAGATTCTATCAGATTACATGCCCAACATTAGATCAAGAATCTCCTCCCATCTCTGACAATGATTTGACAGGAAACAAAATCAATGGCCATCGCAAGATTTTAAGCCTCTGACAAGACCCATAAGATTATATGTCATTCGTCAATTCATTGATAGGATTAGGACCCACTGACACATTAAAGAGCTTAGGTCCCACTAACAACAAGCCACTTCATACTTTTTTCGACCAATGAGATACTACCAAGTCAGCTTACATGGTACTGGACCCGTCTGAAAAGAAAGGCTATGTCATTAGGAAAAATCAATGATCGGTGTAAGATCTCAAGTGTCTGACACATCCTATGAGAATTTGCACTGACCGTTGGATGGAGATGGTGTCAGAGAGGGGCCCAGGAAAAATAAAGGCTACCGAAACATAGGAAAATATTAAAGCATGACTTAGGGAAAATGTTTTGACAGGGAACTATAGGGCTTAGGAGTAAATTAAAACATGGGCACTTAGGAAATATAAAGGGGGCCTCGCCAACACATGAAGAACCTAACCGCATGACAAAAAGTGAACCCATTTAAATAGCACATGCAGATAAAAGATTTTAAGTGACCTAAAAAGGTAACACAAAATTAGAAAATGGCTAGGGTTAAAACAAAGGGTTTTTCCATGACACAGCTAGTTTTTTGAATTTTTTGCTAAGGGCATTTAGCCAGAGACATGAAAAATGACACAGAGACCAGGGGAAAGATGCTAGAGCCATGAAATTTTTTCAAGGTGCTAACAACAGTAATATGAAAGTTCCTTGTGAGAGGATGGAATCTACTAGGAGTCTTATGAAATACATTTAGTACATATTAGTCCATGCTAGGAGACTTTGAATCCCCGCTAAAAGATTCTAACTATGTTAGGAGTTATGGAAGATAGAAGGAGCCACTACCCAAATAGCTTTAATGGAAAGATCACTAAACATACTATCCAATGGATCTCTATATTATTCAATAGAATAATATTAAAATATTACTAATCTCAAAAACTTATTAATTCTCCTCTGACTGTGCCAAACCACACCAACTACTTCATCAAATCTCAATACTAGATCTATGTACTTCACATATCCTCCTTTAACAAGTATTGGACAATTCCACAACTTACTTTCACAATATTACAATTCAATTCTACATTAAAATAAGGAAAAAATTCCTTCCTTTATACCACACTCAAGTAATTATAAATGATTTGGCATACATATTACAAAATAAAAGTTTCCACACGTTACATAAAAATTCCATAATTACACAAAACTATCAGCTTCCAATTAAGATAACTCTTCACTCGTGTGACCTCTGACCTTGCTGTCACATCCACATCACAATCATCATATCTTCAAGTTTTCTTCAACTTTGCATGCTCATATTCAACCCTGTTTAGGAGATATCATTCGATTTCCACAAACCACTACTCAGGAAAACTTCCTAAATATTGCGTCCACTGATTTACACATAACAATCATAAATAAATTAATTTCCATAAGCACTCTTAACCATGATCTTGTAAGACATCATAGAGTAAGTCCTCAACTCCACATAGCTTGATCTTCAATATCCCATGTGCGCTAAATCAAACACTATCTTCTTCTTTGCAAAAATTTAGTAGATCATTGTGTTGACATCAATGACAATCACAATCATGAATGCAACAACAACTACTACATAATGGTTGTGAATACTCCTCCATAAGATATATTTAGCATTCATTCCTAAAAAAATATATCATCTCCATTTATGAATACCATTAGTGAAAGCTGAAAGGAAGAGCTTAGTGAGTATGTTGAAGAATGGGAATAGATTCAAGGAGAAGAAAGAAAGCTAGATGCATTTGTTGCATTGATTGCTAGAAGAGAAAAGAGAGGTAAGGGTAAATTTGAAGGAAATTTACCTTTGAAATGTTTTTCATGGAATAAGATAGGTCACTTTGAATCTAAATGTCCTACAAGGGTTCCTAAGAACAAGCCTAAGTTTTTCAAGTCTATGTATTCAAAAGTTAAGGAATGTTACTATGCTAGTGAAGGTATTTCTGATGATGATGACTGTGATTATGAGGAGATTGGATTTATTTCTATTAAAGATGAAAAACTAGTTCATGAAGGAAATATTTAGTTTCTCATGTTGATAAGATATTTGAATGGGTCATAGATAGTGGTTGTTAACATCATATGATTGGAGATAGAAATGAATTTGTTAACTATACAAGTATGATGGTGGTATTGTAAGATTCAAAGATAATGTTCCAAAAACTATCATAGGAGTAGGATCTATTTCTTTAGATGGAAAGACTAATACTAATAATGTATTTCTTGTTGATGGACTTAAGCATAACTTGATGAGTGTTGGACAATGGATGGACAAATATTTTTAGTTACAACTCATTGATGGTAAATATTTTATCAGACGTAAGGCAAGAAAGCTGATTGCAACCAGTACTAAATCTAGAGCTAATGTATCTTAATTAAATACATCTAGAGCCTCTTATTTTGTGAAGGTAGATGAAAGTTAGTTATGGCACACAAGGTTTTGTTATGTCAATTTTTATAAAATTGTGAAGGCAATTATGACTAATGCAGTAAGAGATCTACCAAAAATTGTGAAACCATCTAACACTATGTGTAGAGAATGTGTTATGGGAAAGACAACTAGAAGAAGTTACAAAATTAAATCATATACAACAAAGGGAAAGTTATATCTAGTACATATAGACCTATGTGGACCTACAAGGACAAAATAATACTATGGTGAAAGATATTTAATACTTTTTTTTATGACTTTTCTAGAATGATGTGGGTTACTTATTTGAAAGAGAAATTAGAAGTATTTGAAAAATTCAAGATATTCAAAGAAAAATGAGAGAATGAATTAGGTCTAAAGATAAAATTTCTGAGATCACACAGAGGTGGAGAGTTTACTTTAGATCTACTCAATCCATATTGTGAAGATCATGGAATTCAAAGGAAAACATCCACTCCTAGGACTCCACAACTAAATGTGATAGTAGAGTGGAGGAATAGAATAATACTTGATGCTAATAGGACAATGTTACTTGAAGGAAATGTATCTCATGTACATTAGATATAAGTTTTTGGGATAGCAGTATACACTTTAAACATAATTTAAATGAAAGAAGGTACAAGTAAGACTCCTTATGAAGTATGGTTTGATCATAATCCTAATGTGAAATATGTTAGAATATTTGGTAGTAAATGCTATATCAAAAGAGATTATGAAATAGGGAAATTTGATGCTAGAAGTGATGAAGGAATATTTCTTGGTTATTCCACTAAAAGAAAGGATTATAAATATTTTAATTTGAGATTGAGAGAGATGATGGAAAGTAACAATGTGAGGATAGAGGAGAAGTTTCAGATACAATAGAGAATTTATGATTGTATTCAAGATATATAGATCAAGGAGGTTGTTGTTGCAGAAGAGGAAAAACTTATTGAAGCTGAATGTGAAAATGAGATATGTGATGATGACACAAATGAGGCTACTGAGATTCCTAAGACTTCGAGGTATGTAAAGAAAGACCATCTTGAATATTAGATTATTGGTAGTGCAAGTTAAGGAATAATGACTAGATAAAAAGCAAGAGAAGAAATTTGTTTGATTTCCCTAGGTGAACCAAAGACTATTGATGAAGATTCTAAAGATGAATCTTGGATCAAAGTTATGCAAGAGAATTAGAATAGATAAAAAAGAATAAAACTTGGGAATTGATTCCTAGACCTAAAGAGAAAAATATGATAGGAACTAAGTGGGTTTCTAGAAACAAAATGAATGAAGAAGGAATTATTGTAAGGAACAAGCCAAGATTCATATCCAATGTCTATTCACAACAAGAAGGCATAGATTTTTAAGAGATATTTTCTTGTATTGCTAGAATAGAAGTTTTGAGACTATTCTTGGCTTATGCTACACACAAAGACTTCAAGGTATATCAGATGGATGTGAGATCTGCATTCTTGAATGTGGATCTTGAAGATAAGGTATACATAACAACCAGATGGATTTCTTGATGCAAGGGAGGATAACAGGGGCCAAAGGATGTCACTCCCTAACCAATCCACCCTTGTCAAACACATGTGAAAGAAAACACAACACAGTGAGAGGAAGAGAATACAAATCTTTCATTAATTTTTATCAAATAGATTCATACATGCTGGGTTGTAAGGACTTCCCTATTAGGGTCAAATACTATAATGAATTCCAAAAGTCCTCAAACATGTGAGGATCTATCAAAATAATGATAATCTTCTATCTCTTATCTCTTAACTGAACTATCGCTAAACTAAACCAAACAACTACATTTATACAAGAGTCTACCAAATTGAGTCAGCCTTCAGATCCATAATCAATAGAGGTAATGGTCAGATCTGGGACCACATGCGCTCCCAATGATGGATTCCATAATTAAATCTGAGACCCATAATAAATGTAAAAGTCAGCCTCAATAGAAACCAAAACTAAACCCGTTGGTGAGAAAAGATAATCGAGCAATAGACAAGCAACGTCGACCGCCAGTGAAATAATCGACCACCTAGGAAACAACCGACCATGCTTGGTAGCCAAAGGAAATTGACGAACTACCAACCAACTTGGTTAAAGCAGGAACTGAGCAATCACAGACAAACTTCAAATTCTTTTGGTGACATAGGATTACCAAGGACCTAAGCTACTCATGCATTAGACACCTAGGGTTATTTTGAAATGATTCTCTAAATCATTTGGTAGGTATTCCACTTTACTAGATATTCCATGTACTATTTTCCTCTTGTACTTTTTCCAATCCTTTGTTCGAAAACATGTTTAATCTCTTCATTCTACTTCTTAGGATAATCTTTCAGTACTACCATTTCTTCATCTAACTCATGATATTCATATAAATCAACAATGTTGAATTTAGGTGATATATCCATGTCATCAGGTAATTCAATCTCATATACATTTCCACTGTCAAATTTCCTTAAAATATTGCATGGTCCAACCTTCTTCATCTTTAGCTTCCCATATGTTCCAACAGGAAATCTACCTTTCTTCAAATGAATCATCACTTCATCACCAACATCAAAAGTCTTATGTCTTCTTGATCTATGAGCTCTATCTTTGTATTTTTTATTACTCATTTCCAGCTTATGTTTCACATCTTCATGCCATGTCTTCATGTACTCAGCAAATTTAACTCCTTCAACACTTCTTTTACTTTCATCAGTAATATCCCTCAAAATAGATATACCTCTCAGTTGTATGCCATTTACAATCTCAAAAGGTGTCTTACCAGAACTTCTATTCATTAAATTATTATATGCAAATTTTGCTTGTGCCAATATAGAATCCTAATTACCTGGTGTGTCTCCAACTAAACATCTCAAAAGGTTACCCAAACTTCTATTCACAACTTCAGTCTGTCCATCGATTTGTGGGTGAAATGTAGAACTATATTTCAACTCAGTGCCAAACTTCTTCCAAAGGGTCTTCCAAAAGTATCCAACAAATTTACTATCTTGGTCAGAGATAATACTCCTCAGTAATCCATGTAGTCTGACAATTTCCTTAAAGAAAATTTCTGCTACATGTACTGCATCTGATGTCTTTCTACAAGGTATATAATGTGCCATCTTAGAAAATCTATCCACAACAACAAATATAGAATCATTACCTCTTGTTGTCAAGTCAGTAAGCGAAGAACAAAATCCATATTGATTTCAATCCAAGGTTTCTCAGCTACAACAATCGGTGTATACATTCCAATGTTCTGACTCACTCCTTTTGCAATTTGACAAATTCCACAACTTTTCACAAATTTTTGAACATCTTTATAAAATTGAGGAAAGAAGTATTTCCCCTTAAGCAAATTCAATGTCTTATCAATGCCAAAATGTCTAGCCAAACCACTACTATGCTTGTCCTTTATCAAATTATTTCTCACTAGTCCTCTTGGTATACATAACTGAATACCTTTAAATAAAATACCTTCTTACACAAAATATTCATCCCACTTTGTAATCTGTTGATCTTGAATAGGTGCTCTTCACTTTCTCCATGGCTCTGAAAAAATAGGGTCATTTTCATACAAATCCTTCATCTCATCAAAACCAAGAGCTACAATTTTCATCTCGGTCATCAAAGATCTTCTACTCAATACATCAACAACTCAGTTAGTGACTCCACTCTTATGTTTTATCACAAATGTATAACTCTGTAAATACTCAACCCATTTCATATGTCTCTGATTCAACTTATTATGACTACCCAAATATTGTAAAGCCTTATGATTAGTATATAACATAAATTCACTCAGTATAAAATAATGTCTCTATTTTTTCAGTGCTAGAACAATAGCATAGAACTCTTGATCATACAAAGAATATTTCATTTTTGCATCATTTAATTTTTCACGAAAAAAAGCAACAGGTTTACCTTCTTGACTCAACACAGCTCCAATTGCACTACCACTTGCATCACATTCCACTTGAAATACCTTACTGAAATCAGGCAATGCCAAAATAGGTAATTCAACAACCTTCTACTTTAGAGTCTAAAAACTTCTATCAACTCCACGTGTCCACTTGAACTCTCTTTTGTCACCCCTCATAGTCTCAGTCATAGCATTACAAATTGAACTGAAACTCCTTATAAACTTTTGGTAAAAACTTGCCAAACCATGAAATGATCTTAACTCACTAGCATTTTTAGGAGTAGGCCAATTCAAAATAGCTTCAAACTTTTTAGGATCCATCTTCAAAACATCATCTTAAATTACAAATCCCAAATACACAATCTCCTCTTTCATGAATGGACACTTTTTTAGATTTATCAACAACTTCTCCTCTTTCAATATTTGTAAAACTTGTTTAACATGAAAAAAATGTTCTTCTTTGGTCTTACTAAATATCAAAATATTATCAAGATACACAATCACAAACTTACCCGATAATTTCTTTAGAACTTCATTCCTCAACCTCATAAATGTACTTGGTGCACTAGTTACACCAAAAGGCATAACCAACCACTCATACAAACCTTATTTCATCTTGAAAGAAATCTTCCACTCATCACCTTCTCTAATTCTAATCTGATGATACCCACTTTTCAAATCAATCTTGGTAAAATACTTTGTTCCTACCAAATTGTCCATTATATAATCCATTCTCGGTATAGGAAACCTATATTTCACTGTTAGCTTGTTGATTACTCTAGAATCAGTACACATTCTCCATTCTCCATCCTTCTTAGGTGCTAATATAGTAGGTACAACACAAGGACTCAAACTTTCTCTAATCAAACCTTTCTCCAGCAACTCTTGAATCTATCATTTCAATTCTTGATTATCAGTAGGTGTTAACTGATGAGGTTCTTTATTCAGTAAACTAGCTCCAGGGATTAGATCCATGTAACGATCAATGCTTCTCTTAGATGGAAAAAACATTAGGTACATGATTAGAAATGATATCTTTATACTCGATGAGTAACTTATCAATCTTCTTAGGGACATTATCTTATGTTTTCTTACTCGGTTTATTAGGAATCACAGCAAATAATACATCATTCCTCTTCAAATCTTTCACAAATTGTCTTCTTTCCATCAGGAAAACTTTCATAGATGTGTAAACATTACTAACAGGTTCTTCAATCAAAGGTAACAAGATCTATCTTCTACCATCAACCTAGATAGTATACTTATGCAATCTTCCATCATATATAGCATGTCTATCATATTTCCAAGGTCTACCCAACCAAATATGACAACAATCCATAGGCATGATATCACATAACAACTTATCATAGTAATTTCCAATCTTCAAATTCATATAACATTGTTCACTTACCAAGAGTGTATGCTCATCCTTGATCCATGAGATCTGGTAGGGCTTTGGATGTTTCAACCTTTTCAACTGCAACATTGTGACAATTTCCTCAGATGCCAGATTCTCCAAGCTAACACTGTCAATTATTAGCTTCCAAACTTTGTCATAAACTCTACATCTGGTCCTAAACAAACTTTTCCTTGTCGGATCTTCCTTTTTACCTTCATTCCACAGTGCTTTCCTTACCATCAAATTATTTTATTTTTTAGGCTCATTCAGTGGTTCTTCTTGAACCAAAGCATTTATGCTACTATTGACCTTCTTACTTTCATGTGTAAAGTCAAATGATCTAAGTCCTTCTTCTACACAATTATAACAAATTCCTCGGAAACTTCCTCTTCTATAACCACCTTGATAGTTATTGCCTCTACCTCTAGATGAATTTTTACCTTTCCGCTCTTTCTTGCCTTTGTCATGATTTATCTTCTCAGGTTCAAATTTATTGTCTTCTCCTTGAGATCTACCTCTTTCACTAGGGAATCTACCACCTCTATGTTAAGAATGGGAACACTGAGAGGAGGGGGTGAATCAGTGTTCACTATATTTTATCTTTTAAGTTTAATCTTGAAACTGAACTTAAATGCTTAAGTAATGAAATGAACATCCACATAAGCATGAAAAATGAAATCAACACATGACATGTCAATATGGTTACGAGGAAACCCAAATAGGTAAAAACCCTGGTGGGAATTGACACCCACTAATATTTTGTACTAGTATTTTCTAATCCTTGTTAGAAGATCCTTAACCCTATTATGAGTTTCTTTACAATGCATTAAGTATAGTAGACCCTGTTAAGGGTCAAACCCTTTTAGGAGTCTTTTACAATAGTCCATGTTAGAGGAGTGGATGCACTATCCTAGCACTCACTACTCAAGTGGTGAAGGCTACAACCTTATGATCTCAGATACATACTATATCTGTTGGATGAACAACCACTATGACACTGCTTGTTAGATCAGTTACTTTGATGTGCTAATGCTTTGACCTCTTGCAAAGCCCTAATACATCTTATAGAGACTTTGCACACTTTAGGTCTACTTATCACAACTCTATATCAACATCCATGCTAACTACAATAGGAACATCTTATATTTATATGTGCATACAAAATAAACAACTAGATCAGCCCTTAAACCTATTACATACAATGCTTCCAAATGAATTGGCTTAAGTGTGTTTACAATCAAACATATATACATGTCAGAAACCTAATTACAATAGGTGCATAGCCTTTACATGATTATAATATAGTTGTGAATCAAAATGATAACAGTTGGATGCTTACTCTATTCTTTACTAGCACACACTGGCTGTGAAACTTCAACTGCCTATATATTTCTCATACTTGGATATCAGATCATGCACTCATAGATTAAGCAAGAATATAGGCCAACCAACTTAACTTCCAAGGCACACACCATAGTTCTTCTATAAAAATGTGCACTGATGCTTTGAGCTACAGGATCTCTGTACACTATCTAGTCTTCAACACTTAACCAATTTCTTATCTTCTTAGCGTGAACCCACAATAGTGGGTTACACTTTTTTTCCTAAACGGACACTGAATTCTACATTTTGAAAAAAACTTTCAGATTCAAATGGATATTGTCATTAAACCGTTTGAAATTGGAAGATGAAGTAAATTAGAGTCTTTTAGAATTTTCTATCTATATTTTAAATATATTTTTTATTTTGATGTTTAAATTATTTGAATAGTTTTTTCTTTCTCCCACGAAAACTGGTATGTTGCTAAGAACAACATTTTTAAAGATTTACATTATTTTCATAGGGCATAACATTTTTTTATAAAATAGATATCAATGTGATTCATTCTAATTTAGTTTTTTAACATCCATATGAAGGGCATACAATTGGTTTGAGGACATTTTCATGATTATTGCATATTTTATTAATGTTTGAATTTGACTAAACTATAATTTTGACATATGTTGACTACCTATCTTATAACTTGTCGTGTATTTGTCCAATTTCATTTTTTATTTTTTTAATAGAAAGGGAACTTCAATACCTAGGGCATATATATTTTTTAGAATTTTTTTTCTCACATTAACTATTTTTCCATAAGCATCAAACATAGAGGTAGGCATATGGTGAAATATCTATGTTTAGTAAAACTAAAAATACAAAGTCATAATAAACTTAATATATATTAACATTATAATCATTTGGAATATTTTTCTTAGTAGTACCATACTACATAGATAGGTTTGTCAAATGGATTCATTTGATCTGCCAAAAGATAAACTCGAAGTGATTTTTTGTCAGCATTTTAATAGGTGCAAAGGAGATTCCATTGTAGGTATGAATGAGGACTATAGATGCTATATCAATGTTTTTTTTTATCTAAGAGGCTTTGAGCTAACCATTTGTAATTAATTCCTCCAAATGAAACCTCTCAAGGCTTAAATCATCATATTTTATTAAAAATGTTTTATTTCAGCAAAAACCAGCATGACTTAAAAACTATAACCCACTATTGTGGGGTTACCCCTCATCAATTGTGCTGACTCCAAACTACTATATGAATTTGTTTCTATAATGAAAACACTATATTAAGTCATATACATTAGTATATCCAACTTTCCAACAATCTCCCCCTTTGTCATTGATGGCAACAAAGGAATATGGCCGAGTTGCTAACTGTCCTTAATACAAAAATTTCTTTGTCTTCTATACATACACTTATAACTCCCTATACATATTATGATCCATATTCTATACACAAATCCCCCTTTGAAATTAATGACAAAGGTTTTTCAAAAACTTTATTTACACATACTCACTGAGGGAAAACATCTGGATATGCTATCTTTAGGTTTTGGATCTCCTTCTTCCAAAATGTGATCAAAGAGTTTACTATCTGGAGATGGGCGCATAGTGCATACTATATCTTCTCCAAGGAAGTGTTAGGACCATGATCATATGTTACTATTGTGGTGTCTATGTCCTTAATTTTTTGATTGAGTATATCTAGTGAGGGTGCAAGAGCATTCTTGAGTTGTGTTTTTCTTGCCCTGATCTTTGACATTTCTTTTTTTGCCTTTTAAATTTTGTCTATTTTCCCTTGGTATACATTATTACACATGTTTACATCCATGGATGCATCTTTAACTGAACTCTTGACTTGATCAATCATAGCTTCTGCCTCTCTTATTTTCTTGAAATGGGCATCAATAAGCTTATCCTGATCCATGCATTCTGTAATGATTCTTCTTCCTTGATCTCCAAACTCTTTTAAGGATGCTTGACCAGTCTTGAGTGAGCTTAGGTCAAGTGCAAAGTTGTTCATTAATTCACTCAACTTCTTCTTCAGGTACTTTTCTTCTACAACTAGGGATGCAGATTCTTCAAGGCTTGAGAAATTACTTTTGAAATGTGAGATGACTATACTCACATCATCAATAGAGTGTATCTTTGACACTTTATTGTCCTCTTGCAACAAATTGTTCAGAATGTTTTCTGATTCTACCAAGAGGGGATTCCTCATCACTTTTTTTCTTTGGCCTTTTCCATGGCTATGACGTTGAATTTTATCAAATCTTCTTCTCCCCATGAGTCCAAACTAGTTGTGTCAAGTGTCAAACTTGACAACAATACAAAGGGTGATGGATTGATGGGAGTTTTGTCCACTATTTCTTGCTTAACTCTTACTTCATTTTCTTTTTCCTCTTCTTCTGTCTTTTCTTTTTTTGTTTCATTATTTTCTTCTTCTTCTTTCTTATTTGTTAAATCCTTATTCAATACTTCTTCTTGTTGATTGGGAGGAGTGGTACTGCACAAGATTTTAGCTTCTTATGTTCTCACAAAATCCTCTTCAATCTTTTCCAAATCATTATTTGTGGCCACCATGGCTATCTAAACATTATCAATAATGATAGGGTTATCTTTTGGTGTCTCGATTATGGGTGTAAACTTATCTTCCTAATGTATCATCTACATGTGCTAAATCTTGTGGACTTGTAGATGTTACATTGATGGTCTTTGACTCTTTACAAATCAATTTAGGTTCTTGAGCTATAGGCGTAGCAGATGGATATATGTGCCTATTCATGAGAACTTTCTCAAAATGTTTTTATGTTTCCTTAGCAACCAATTCTAAATTTTTGTCCATTATGTTTAGTGTTCTTGTCTTGGTTCTGAGGTGAGGCTTTACTAGATCTAATAGAAAATTTTTCTCTTCTAGGGAACATACTGGAAGAGTTTCATCTAGAATCTTTTCCCTTATTCTTGAGTCCTCGTCAATGGCTTGTCTCTTTTGAAATTCTACGATGTTCCATACATTGTCAAGGATCATAGTCTTAACTTCCAAGACTATCTTCTTGAACTTCATCATGTGTTTGACTATCATAACATGTATCTCAGATTTTTCTATCTCATTATATTTGTTATACAACTTTCCTACTTGATCAATTATTCCCTCATCAATTATCCTTGTTCTTAGCATACTAAGACTAGGTTTGAAGCTTACTTCAGGACATGCTTGAGTGTTCCTCCTATTCCTTGTTACTCTTGAAGATGGGTGGCCACTGCTAATTTCTTTCTTCCTCTTAAACATTCACTTATACTTAGGAGGAGCAGAAAGGTCAACAATTTCTTTGGGAACAGAAGGAGTAGTATCAGTATTATCCTTTTGTTCACTAGATTTTTCTATCTTCACATTCTTCAACTTAGGATCATATGATTCTATCTTTTCTATTGCTACACTCTCAATATCCAAAGTAATCTTTTGTTCCCTCGCTTTGGCTATGTCTACTTGAGACAACCCATGAATTCTTAGGATTTTTTTATGTAACCTTAGCAACCTTTCATTTTTTTGCAGCGTTGTTTAGTTTAGCATCTATCTATCTTGTCTTCTCCTCATAAGTTCCCCACTTTGGCTCATTAGGGTCAGTAGGAGCTGAAAGCAATAGTTGAGCATATTCTTCTAACACTTGTTCATCTACATCATATCCAAGTGTATGAATCCACTTTATTCTAGGTACAATTGCCTCCATGCATGTTGTATTTGTTTCAACCATGAAACAAATAGTATCCTTGTATTTCTCAACAATGTTTTCTAGAATTTTGTACCTCATTTTCATCTTGGCGCTCAAGGTCTTCAACTCTAATGTTATGTGATCTCTCAATGTACTCTCAATGGATGCCTTGTAAGATATATGTGGAATGGTTGGAATGGACTTGTCCAAATCTGAATCTAATACTTTCGCAACTATATGAAGGTACATGTAAATGATCAAAGACCCAAACCTGAATATCTTGGTCTTATCATGCTTGATTTCCTTGA
This sequence comes from Chamaecyparis obtusa, assembly GCA_027943335.1. Lineage (NCBI taxonomy): Eukaryota > Viridiplantae > Streptophyta > Pinopsida > Cupressales > Cupressaceae > Chamaecyparis > Chamaecyparis obtusa. Next base: position 145,319 of record BSBK01011553.1, on the reverse strand, counting down.
TGTTATCAATCAACTATGCTTGCAAGATCTCACACAAATTGAACTCTCCATATTCCTTCAAAAGTCTAATGGCTACTAGAATTGTGGCCGTAGACACACTAGTCACCCTACTGGTGTGCTGAAACTTGTATCCAAGTATCATGGACATTAATTTGATGTCTGCTTACTCAATAGGATAAATTTTCATCCCGCACCTATCACTCCTTGGCTTACATGTTTGCTCAAAAAAAAATTTGACATCCTTGCCCATAGGAAGGATGATGCTAGTCTTAGATAGTCCTGTCATCTCATATATTAGGTCACTAGTGATTCTTACTGGCACATCACCTATCCAAAATGGGTCATCATGAATTCTGCTCAGAAGTATTTTAATCCATTCTGTCTCATACAACTCAAATGTTGTAGCATACTCTACTATAGGGTGATCATTCCACTTTGCATATTCATCCAAGAAGGTTTTGTCTAATTTTAGCATGGTTTCCATGTGCACCCTTAATCTATCCAATCCTACTGGTTCCTTCTTATAGTAAATGTATGCCCTAATGTATTCAAAATGCATAACACCCATAGGCATGCGACAGAATGCTCCCTCTAAATTATCTAGGGTAGATTTAAATGGATACTTCTTAAACATAAATCTTTTCTTTTCTGAAACATCAAATACTATGGGAGTGGCCATCACTTACTTTTTTTTATCACTTTCCAAATGTTCTCTAAGATAATTTGAAGACTTCTGAATCAACATGATGAACTAGGGTTTTTGCAACTGATCAAAACTATTGCTGATCACTGATAGATCAATCTACAAGTCTTCACAATAAATTCTAAAGCTCTTTCTACTCTCTAATCAGTTTGAATTTGAATGCAATGAGTAATAAAAAATCTTTGTGTACTTAAAGTGAAAATTCTGCCATTAATGCTTGCCACGTAAACTAGGCTATCACTTAAAAATTTCCAACTTTTGTTCTCAGAACAATTAGTATGTGGGCTCTTGCATGAAGGTTCCTTTATTCTTCAAAAGGTTAAGTTCAAAGGTACATACTCAGAGAGTGAGTATACTAGCCATGCACGGGTCTAGAGCTAAATTAGCTCCCCCTATGACTCTGAGGGTGATTCATCAAGATGTAGAGGATGCATCCACTATGGATGCATCCAATACATACTCATCAAATTTTTCCTTCTTTCTTTCTGATCAAATCAAGCTTGCATCATTTGAGGATTTTACAAAATTAACTTCTCCTTTAGGATCCAATACTGGTTCTTTGGTTTTGTTAGGGCTTTCCTAACCTTGTGTCCTTGATCTAAAAAACTTTGGGATATGTTCATCCATGTTATAAGAGTGACAAATGACTAGAGCCCTTATATTCCTTGGTGCACTGACATGAATCACCATTTTACATTGTCTAGCTCAGTGACCATTATAGTTACATATCTCACATGTAACTGTATCATCTTAAAATGGAAGCACTTCCATGTTAAGATTGTTTAGCCCTCTAAGTAAGTGGTTTGCAGTAATATTGGATGCCTTGAATTGATCATTTCTTTGATCTGGATTTCTCCCCACTTTCAACTTCTTTTATGCTTCATTCTAGGTGAAATTAGGGTTAGGATCTTAAGGATTCTCCTGAATTTCCATCTTCTATGGCTCTATTGTCTAGGTAGGGTTTATAAATGGATCCTCTTGGGATTCATCATGATAATCATAGGATTTTATGTCTATCACTAACATTCTATCCTATTTTGGCATCATTTCTAGGTTTCTGGGCATCCCCGAGACCTCCTGACTTGGTTCTGAGTCAATTTGGGACCAGGGTCAAGGTCGACTTAGAACTTGACTAGGTCAGGGTCAAGTTAAGACCCTGACTAGGTTAGGGTCAACCTCAACTTTGATCCCTTTCTCCTAAATTTCAATTTCTAGAATCTTCAGGCTTAGGCTTTCGGGAGATTTATTTTCCTGCCTTTGGGTCAGCCACTTCGGGTCTCAGGATGGTAAATAGTTTAATTTCATTTAATCTAGGTATATTTTCTTAAGGTGAGGACCTCATTGGGATTTAATTCTCCAAGGTGGCCCATTTAGAGGAGTGTGCCATAGATCACTATAAAAGGAGGCCTTCCTCTCTCATTTTCATCATCAAGTTTTGTGAAAACATCCACAATCAAGTTTTCATATCTCATTCTAAAGCAATTTCTCAAGCTCTCAATGTGATCAAGAAAGTATCCATTCAAGCATTCAAGTCTTCTTCTCCATCGAAGTTCTCCATTGAAGATCAAGGATTCAAGGATTCAAGCCATTGAAGGGATTTGGTTCAAGCATTCAAGATTTATCATTCAAACCCTAGATCTAGCCATCATGATGGTGTGATCTTCCTTCAAGATCCTTTGTTTATCTTCAAGATCCATTTCATTCTCTTACCAAGGTGAATTCCAAGCATACAACCATTGAGGTTTGATTTACATTTATTGTTGTGTTCAAGCATTCATATCAATATACTTGTTTACATTTCAAATATAATTGCATATCTACTGAATTGCATAGCTTCATTGTTAGATCCTTTTCTACTACTTGCTAGCATTCTCCATTTCAATTTCAATAGTAAGGTTAATTCCTAAACTAGGATTTGACCAAGGAAAACCACCCATACAATAAAAACTCCCATTTTCTTGCAGGCACAAGTGCAGAGTTTCAGATCTGAGAGTGAATTTGGATACCCTTTTCGACAAACTTTCAGGATCTATGGATAGAATTTGAATCAGAATTCAAATAAAGAATATGGTATTTAACCTTTTATGAGGGTCAAACCCGAGCTGAGCCATCTTCAGGAAAGATTTCTGGGTTTTCTCTATATCGGCATTTCCAGTCCAGGACAGGTTTCAAATTTCTTGAAAGTGTAGACAGACATCAGAATTCAACATTTTCTAGATCTACCCTAATTTGAGATTAGTAGTTGTATTTCAATTATTCTATATTCTAAACATAATCCTCTAGATAGGGAAATATTGGATTTACTCTCTCTTCCTACTCTTTCCCATAAATTGATTCAATTGTGCATTAACCTTTTTGGTTGATCAAATCAGATCTCTTCTTTGGGGAATTTGGGTTTGAGAATAGGTCTCATATTTCCCCCTTTAGATTTGAATAGGGGTGAATCCATTTTACCACTATTCATTTTGGTGAGCCCGACAATCTTACACTCTTTCTTTTTGATGTTAGATTGCTGTGTACATTAGGTTTAGTTCAATTTTTTTAAAAAAAAATCTATATATTCAACAAAAATACAAAAATATTTCATTTTCTATGGAGATTGTTAAGCTGTTTTGGTGCATGGTCATGTTCTTTATTACTCTTGTTTTACAATCTCTTTATCATACCTATGATGTTTATGAAAGTATTATTCACTTCATTATGTTGATGACCCTTCACTTTTCTCTTGCTTATGCTTTTGTGAAGTTAACCGACACTAATTTGCCTACATTTAAAACTTTTGTTAGAGATTTATGTGGTAGCCTTGTCATCTTTTGGATTATGTGAATAATTGGGTAGATGATACACCCCCTCCTAATCTTCCTAATCCTAATCCTATCAATCCTAATCCTATCAATCATAATCTTAATTATAATCTTACTATTTTGATACCTACTTCTCCGTCTATTAATCCTCGCTCTTCCCATACTTATGTTGGGATTCAATTTATCATTTAGGATATGGATGTGTAAGATTTCTTTGATTTACCTTCTCCTCCAATTCATGATGATATTAAAGGAAAGGGTATAAACACTTCTACCAAACCTATTATTCCACCTTATACAACCTTTACTCATGAGCATGATAAACAATCACCTCATGTAGAAGCTTTACATAATATGTATACTACTGGATATAATATGGTGACTAAACAAGGTTATAAAGGTTTAGGGGTAGGAGTTAATGAACATGGTATTAGGTTTCCTATTCATCTACCCCCTAAACTGAATATGTATGGTTTTGGGTGTTCAAAATCTCAAGTTAAGGTAGGTGATGCTAAACATCATCCTCCTTTCTCCACGCCTATCCTCGATAACCCTAATACTCGACAAGAAATTGCTAAGAAGGTATATGTTGAGCTAATGAATTCCAAGAAAGAAATCTTTAGACCTATGTTGATAGAGGCTCTATACAAATATAAATGTCCTTTTCATTATAGTAACAAACACTTACTGGCTGATTGTAAACATTTCAAGGCATATGTTAGAGAAAGAGCTACTTTAGGAATTATATCTCACTCTCGTGCAGTTTTACAATTTCTTCATAATTTTGATATAGGGGATTCCCCTCCTTTAGATATAATGTAAATGTTCTTCTCCTCTTGTCTTATGACTAGGGGGCAAGAGGTGCATCTTAATCTAGTCTCCTAGGATCCATTGGTCTTTTTATTGAGGCTTAATTGGTATTCTTTCTCTCCTATTTTTCTATGGTTTTGCATTATGTTTTTAATCATCCATAGAATCTATCCTTTCTTCTCAAGATATCTTTTCTAAGACCTTTTTTTCGTAAAGGTATCCCTTGTCTCTATCTCTGGGGGGAAAGGTACCTCTTTCATTCTCTTTGTCTAGGGAACTGCTTTCCTTAGCTTAGTGTTTTTTTTCTATATTGTAATATTATTTCATCATATTGATAGATGTTTTGACTATGGATAATCTTCTTATATGAGAAGTTGTTGTCCTAGGTCATCACCTCTTCTCTATGTTGTAAATTATGTTCTTTACACACTTTCACCCTTGCTTTGGTGTTAGAGTTGTTTCCCTCATTTCAAAGATTCCTCTTCCTCTTCCTTGTAGGGGGCTTGATGCTTGAATCTTTGTTCCCTCCTTTATAAAAGATGACATTTTATCTAAAGAACTCCTCTTTGGTGGGGGTCTCATTGATAAGATCCCTTTCATTTGGGGATCCCTTTTCCATGCATGACATATCCTTTTCATGATTATCTCTACTCTTGGATGTAGGGGTCAATACCCCTCACTAAGAATATGGTGTAGATTATTGTAAACATGATATCTCCTTGCATTGTGAAGTAGGTATCCTCTTCAATCTTTGTCCTACATTGGAGGGAAAGGACGTCATTTCCTTCTATCTTTCCTGGATGTATCTCTCTCCTTGGGTAAGCAATATTTATCTATTATGTGACATTCAATCATACATGAAAATTATGGTTTACATTGAGGATCTATTTCCTTGATAATAGCCTCTTTTGTTGTTTGACATTCAGTTTCCATGGTTGATATATCTCTCACCTTGGAAACTGAATAGTGTGCTATCCCTCAGAAGGGTTACTTTACTTTCACTTCTTGCATGATATCTCTTTACATTCATCTCTTCCATGACCTCATAGGAGCTGTGACCTTCTTGGACTAAGTGTTGTTTGTGGATATTGTCTTGATGTTGAATAAGGCTTTATCCTTGTTCTTTTCTTTCCTTAACATGTCAAAATAGTATGTTTTTGCCATATTAAGGAGTGGGCCATATATAGGGCCTCCCTTCTACTATAGTTTTTTATTTTTATATGCTAAATATTGGAAGGTAATGCACATAAGTTGCTAAATCCTAAAAAGACACGCATTTATATGCTAAATTTTCTGAAGGTAACACACATAAGTTGCTAAATCCTGAGGAGATGCACATTTTTCAAACTTTTCAATATGCTAAATCCACTAAAGGTAATGCACATAAGTTGCTAAATCCTAAAGGGACATGCATTTCTAGTTTCAAACATGCTAAATCTTAGAAGGTAATGCACATAAGTTGCTAAATCCTAAAAAGACACGTACCTATATGCTAAATCTTTCGATGGTAACACACATAAGCTGCTAAATCCTGAGGAGACACGCATTTCATATTCATAGTGATACAAGAAGGTTGATCTATGAATATTCTAGAAGCCATGAGAAGATGCATTACAATCGCAAGCATAGTTTATGGGTGAACCTATTGGGCTCTCCCTCCAAGGTGATTCACGGTATGGTGGGCATCTTACTGGGTGAGGTAATCACTTTCTCCTTTCTCTCTTTTTTGCTTTCATGCTAGTAGCATAGGATCATGACACTATGTTATTTATAGTGTTTCTCTTATCTTTCTTATGTAAAAATTTATGCTTTTATGATAGCTTTTCAAATATGATATTAGCATGAGGAATATTTCTTAGTGAGGTTTCTTATGCTAATTGATTTGGGTTATTTAGTGCTAACCCTTGTTCTTTCAATTTTATTGTTTCGCACCCTCGTGTGTGTATGTTGAGTTAGAATCTTTGGTCTGGGGGCTCATGTCCTTAGCTAAGTGTTATTTTATCTCTTTGTGAATCCACTTGGATCTCCTCTTTCTTCTCCTTTACCAAAAATTTGCATTGAATCCATACTCTTGCTAAAGTGGGGGCTTAATGTATCATCTTAAAATGGAAGTACTTCCATGTTAAGAGCATTTAGCCATCTGAGTAAGTGGTTTGGGGTCATATTGGATGCAGTGAATTGATCTTTCCTTTGATCTAGCTTTCTCCTTGTTTTCCTCTTCTTTTCTACTTCATTCTAGGTGAAATTAGGGTTAGGATCTTAAGGATTATCCTAAATTTCCCTCTTGTATGGCTCTATTTTCTAGGTATGGTTTAGAAATAGATCCTCCTAGGATTTGTCATGATAATCATAGGATTTTATGTCTATCACTAACATTCTATCCTATTTTGGCATCAGTTCTAGGTTTTTGGGCATCCCTAGGACCTCCTGACTTGGTTCTGAGTCAATTTGGGACTAGAATCAAGGTTGACTTAGAACCTGACTAGGTCAGGGTCAAGTTAAGAACTTGAATAGGTTAGGGTCAACCTAAGACCTTGACTAGGTTAGGGTCAACCTCAACTTTAACCCGTTCCTCCAAAATTTCAATTTCCAGAATCTCCGGGCTTCGAGCTTTCGGGAGATTTATTTTCCCACCTCCGGGTCAGCCATTTCGGGTCTTAGGATGGTAAATCCTTTAATGTAATTTAATCTTGGTATATTTTCTAAAGGTGAGGACCTATTGGGATTTAATTCTCCAAGGTGGCCCATCTAGAGGAGTGTGCCCTAGATCACTATAAAAGGAGGCCTTCCTCTCTCATTTTCATCATCAAGTTTTGTGAGAACATCCACAATCAAGTTTTCATATCTCATTCTCAAGCAATTTCTCAATCTCTCAAGATGATCAAGCAAGCATCCATTCAAGCATTGAAGTCTTCTTCTCCATCCAAGTTCTCCATTGAAGATCAAGGATTCAAGGATTCAAGCCATTGAAGGGATTTGGTTCAAGCATTCAAGATTTATCATTCAAACCCTAGATCTAGCCATCATGATGGTGTGAGCTTCCTTCAAGATCCTTTGTTTATCTTCAAGATCCATTTCATTCTCTTACCAAGGTGAATTCCAAGCATACAACCATTGAGGTTTGATTTACATTTATTTTTGTGTTCAAGCTTTCATATCAATATACTTGTTTACATTTCAAATATAATTACATATATATTGAATTACATAGCTTCATTGTTAGATCCTTTTCTACTACTTGCTAGCATTCTCCATTTCAATTCCAATATTAAGGTTAATTCCTAAACTGTGGTTTGACCAAGGCAAACCCCCCATACAATAAAAAACCTCCATTTTCTTGCAGGTATAGGTGTGGAGTTTTGGATCTTAGAGCCAATTTGGATACCCTTTTCGGCAATCTTTCGGGATCTGTGAACAAATTCGAATCAGACTTCAAATAAAGAATGTGGTATTTGACCTTTTATGAGGGTCAAACCTGAGCTGAGCCATCTTGAGGAAAGATTTCTAGGTTTTCTCTATCTCGGCATTTCCAGTCCAAGATAGGTTTCAAATTTTCCCGAGAGTGTACACAGACATCAGAATTCAATATTTTCCAGATTTGCCCTAATTTGAGGTTAGTACTTGTATTTCAATTATGCTATATTCTAAACATAATCCTCCACATAGGGAAATATTGGATTTACTCTCTCTTCCTACTCTTTTCCATAAATTGATTCAATTGTGCATTAACCTTTTTAGTTGATCAAATCAGATCTCTTCTTTGGGGAATTTGGGTTTGAGAATAGGTCTCATATTTCCCCCTTTACATTTGAATAGGGGTGAATCCATTTTACCACTATTCAGTAACATTCTGAGGACTTCTTATATTTGTCTAATTCTGATTTCTCTGATCATGCTAAATCCTATTATTTTTACTAATCTTGCTATTCACAACTCTATGACCAAATTTATTGCATGAATAACAATAACCATTAAAAGGTCTTACCTCTATACAATTCCTTTATATGTGTCCATGCTTGTTACGTGCAAAACAAGTGTGGTCTACTGGCTTGCACTCATTCATAGGTGGTTCACCATTATCTTTGGTTTGATCTTCAATCTTCTTAGTATCCATAGAGTCTTTTAGTGCATTCATTCTTGCTCACATGTTGACAATCTGATTATGTGCTTCATTGTATCTGATGCAGCTAGTGGCTCCTTTAGCTCTTTTTGGATATAACTAAGATTTTATCAAATCATAACTTGTGTGTAATTTGTCAATTTGATTATTTTCTTCTTTTAATTCAGACTCCAATCTTTCTTTTTTGTTCCTTAGCTCCAAGATTTCCATGTTTTCTTGCCTTAATTCCTCATTGAGTTGAAGGTTATTTTTGACTTGTTCATTATAGACTTCCTGATTGTTGATCAGTTTATCATCAAGTTCTTCAAGCTGATTTTTAAAGGATGCATTTTCTTCATTTATCATCTTGACCATTGTCCCCAATTCACTGGTGGAACAATCTTTTAGATCCATTCTTACCTTTTTGATAACTAATTGAGCATCACTGAATTTTTCTTTTAGTTCTTCAATTTCCCTTTCAAATTTGTCCAGGTCTTCAAGAGTAGCTTCTAGATTTCTTTTCAGATGTTTCATCTCTACTTTTTCTATGATCTCCTCAAGTGGTTAAACTTCTTTTCTAAGGACTAGAGCTCTGATACCAATTTTTAGGAATGGGAACACTAAGAGGGAGGGGGGGTGAATCAGTGTTCAATATATTTTATCTTTTCACTTTAATCTTTAAACTAAACTTAAATGCTTAAGTACTAAAATAAACATCCACATAAGCATGAAATATAAAATCAACACATGACACCAATATGGTTATGAGGAAACCAAAATAGGTAAAAAGCCCAGTGGGAATTGACACCCACTAATATTCTGTACTAGTATTTTGTGATCCTTGTTAGAAGATCCTTAACCCTGTTAGGAGTTTCTTTACAATGCATTAAGTATAGTAGACCTTGTTAAGGTTGAACCCTGTTAGGATTCTTTTACTCTAGTCTCTGTTAGGGGAGTGGACACACTATGTTAGACCTCATTGCTCAAGTGGTGAAGGCTACAACCTTCTGACCTCAAATACACACTATATCTACTGGATGAATTGTCACGATGACACTACTTGTTAGATTAGTTCCTTTGATGCATTGATGCTTTGACCTCTTGCAAAGATCTAATACATCTTAGAGACTCTTCACACACTTCTACTCTACTTATCATAACTCTATATCAACATCCATGCTAATTACAATAGGCACATCTTATATTTATATGCACATACAAAATAAACAACTAGGTCATCCCTTAAACCTATTACATAAAATTCTTAGAAATGAATTGGCTTAAGCGTGTTTACAATCAAACATATATACATTTCAGAAACCTAATTAAAATAGGTGCATAACCTTTACATCATTAGAATATAGTCACAACTCAAAATGATAATAGTTGGTTGCTTACTCTATTCTTCACTGGCACACACTGGCTGTGCAATTTCAACTGCCTCTATATTTCTCATACTTGCATATTTGACCATGCACTCATAGACTAAGAAATAATATAGTCCAACCAACTTAACTTCCAGGGAGCACACCATAATTCTTATATACACATGTGTGCTAATGCTTTGAGCTATAGGAACTCTATACACTATTCAGTCTTCAATACTTAACAAATTTTTTATGTTCTCATCAAGTGCACTGACTCCATACTACTATATGACTTTGTTGCAATAATGACAACACTATATTATGTCATATACATCATTATAGCCAACTTTCCAATACTCTACCTCCCTTCCTTTGCTCATGTCTCTTGTTCAATTTCTCCTCATCTTTCAATGCAAATTGATAAGCCTCTTCAATGTTTTCCAACTTTACCATGCTAATCTCCCCTTGGATGGAAACTCTTAAACCATTCAGGTATCTATAAATTATTTCCACATAATCTTCATCATGCCTAATTCTGATCTCTAATCTATAGAATTCCTCAGTATACTCTTTTATAGAGCTATCTTTCTGCCTTATACTTTGCATTCACCAAACTAGGTTAATCTGATAATCACAAGGTAAGAACTTTCCTTTCAACTTATTCACCATTTTGTTCCATACTTTGATCTTGTCTTTGCCTTTCCTTTTTCTATCCAATTGAAAATGTTCCTACCAGAAGGATGCATGACTTTTTATCTTTGTGCTTGCAATTTTCACCTTCTTGTCTTCAGAAATGTTTTCAAACTCAAAATACTTTTCCATCTCGATTATCCAGTTTATCAATTCATTAGAATCTAGCTTTCCACCATATTTAGGTGGATTGAAATGTTTTGTAGACTTTAAACTTGTCAAATCCTTCAAAAATCTTTCTTCACCTTGATCCATAATAGGTGCAGGCTATACATTCACCTGTTCTTCTTCAACTTCATCATCACATATATCTTCAAGATGTCTGCCTCTTCTTTGGGCTATCTCAACAACTTCTAACCTAGCAAAAAGTTGTCTCAACATGTCTACCAATACTAGATCTACATCTCACCTCCCATGAAGCATCTTGGAAATCCTCTACAATTGTAGGTCATATCGCAATCTGCCACCCCACAAAAAATCAACTAGGGTTACACAAGAAGGAACCTACAAACCTAGATCCGTAGACCGAGATCAAGATCTCACCTTGCTCTGATACCACCTAAAAAAAGGGAGGAAAATAGAGGCCAAAGGATGGTACTCCCTAACTAATCTACCCTACTCAAACACACATGGAAGCAAACACAACACAGTGAGAGGAAGAGAATGTAGATCTTTCATTATTTTTTATCAAATAGATTCATACATGCCAGGTTGTAAGGCCTTCACAGTTATGGTCAGATATTACAATAAATTCCATATGTCCTCAAAAATGTGAGGATCTATCAAAATAATGCTAATCTGTTATCTCCTATCTCCTAATAGAACTATCCCTAAACTAAACTAAACAACTACATTTATACAAGATTCTACCAAATTGAGTCAACCTTGACATCTACAATCAATGGAGGTAATGGTCATATCTAGGACCACATGCCACCCAATGATGGATTCCAACATTAAATCTATGACCCATAATAAATAGACAAGTCGGTCTCAACAGAAACCAAAAGTAAACCTGTTGGTGAGCAAAGATAACTGAGAAGTAGACAAGCAATGGTGAGTGCCAGTGAAATAACCGACCACCCAGGAAATAACTGACCATCATCGATAACCAAAGGAAATTGACCAACTTGATTAAAGAAAGAACTGAGAAATCACATAAAAATTTCAAATTCTTTTGGTGACACAAGATTACCAAGGACCCAAGATGCTCCTGCATAATTTCCTCTATCAGTAGATGGGCACATGGTATGAAAGTTAAAGAAGGAACTATATGGACTAAAGCAAGCTCTAAGGGATTAGTATGCAAGGTTATACAAGTACTTAATTTTCCTTAGAATTAGAAAACCTAATGTTGATAGTAATTTATATTTTATAACTAATCAAGATGGAGTTTTGATTATAGAAGTATTTATTGATGATATCATTTTTGGAGGAAATGATGAGATGTGTAAGAAGTTTTATAAGGAAATACAGAATGAATCTGAGATGTCCATGATAGGTCAAATGAGATTCTTTCTAGGACTGCAAATAAATCAGAGCAAGAATGGATTTTTTATTTTTCAAAGTAAGTATCATAAAGAAATGTTGAAAAAGTTTGGAATGGAATATTGTAAACCTTTGGGTACACCTACGGTGACTGGTAATAAACTATCAAATAATAATGAGACCAAGAGTATCTTTTTAGACCAAGTGCATATCAATGATTGGAGGATAACAATATCTAACTCATTCTAGATTGGATATTGCAAATGATATTGGGATTGTGGCAACATATTAGATAGATCTAAAGAGACACACATAGGTTTTATGAAAAGGATATTCAGAGATCTAAAAGGAACACTGGAATATGGTTTATGGTATGGAAAAGATGATCACTTTGAACTTCATACTTATACTAATATAGATTAGGTAGGAAACATTGATAATAGGAAGATTACTAGTGGAGATGCATTTTTCCTTGGGAAAAGGTTAGTTTCATGGTTAAGTAAAAAGAAAGATTATATAGCTCAATCTACTAGTGAATCAGAGTACATTTCTACTACTATTAACTACACTATTTTTTTTTGGATGAAACAAAAGCTAAAAGATATTGGGATAACTTTTGTTTAACCTGTGGTTATCCATTGTGATAAATCTAGTACAATGAATATGTCAAAGAACCTAGTGATGCACTCTAAAAGTAAACATATTTCTATCAAGTATCACTTTTTGAGAGACAAGGTGGAAGAGAAAGAAATAAGGTTACCAGACATCTTTAAAAAGTCATTACTAGAAGATACCTTTGAGTATCTCAGAGGTATCCTTTCAGTGCATACCCCTCCTTGTGAGAAATAAATGATGCATGAATACAACAATCCATAGGTTTTCAAAACCTTATTATATTCTGGACTTGATGTATGTATCTACTCCTAAGGGGGAGTGATCATTGAAGATAGTTGTTGACTTGTGGCACCCTTTTCCATTGTTGTCAAAGTGGGAGAGATTATATGAGAAAATCCCTACTATATGGGGAGATTGTATGAAGAGATGCTATGGGTAGAGTCTCTATAAGAAGCTTTAAAGAACTTTGAATTCATAAAACTTTAGGAAGATGGATTTTCCTAATGTTGACATCAATCCCAAAGGGGGAGATTGTTGGATATTGCTTATGCATTGGGGAGATTTTTGGATATATTTAATATGTTTAGTCACTACATTATCTTGGTGATTAAATTGGCATTAATACTATTGTCATTCATGTTTTGTCATTGATGTCAACATGTGTTTGTATAAGGAAAATAGACTGGTTATTACAGTGTACAGACACTATACGAATGTTTCAGAATGTGCAGAGTTAGTTGGGAATAAAATAATGTTTTGTGATCTTATGTATAATATCGCATGATGTAATGTTGTATATTAAATGAAATATAGATGTTCTAGTGAAGGATGGTTAATAGACTCTAACAGTGGAAGTTGATAGAGTTAGTCTCTATGTTTTGAGTATATCTTACAGAAGTTATGGATTCAATGCATGTGAGCTTAGGGGATGATAGTTAGTGTATTTTAAAATTTTCATTGGTCTATGAAAGGTAAGGAAACAAGGATGACATCTCTTGTTGCATGTATTCTGGAGGATAGCTATTTTGAATCCAACTTCAGAGATGTAGTGTGTATTATGAATGGCAAACATGGATTATGAATGTTGGTCCTTAATTAATGTAATATTATTATTGTATACTTATTTTAGATACCATGTGTATCTTAACAAGGATTTATGTAATTTTTTGTAAATTAGGAAAGCCCAATTAGCCGACCTGATCATGAAAAATGTAATAGGGTATATATGTAAGATCTTTTCTTGGAAAAGATGTGTGAAAAATTGATACATTGTGAAAGAGGATTGTGGAAGTTGCAAGATTCTATCTATTGGATGTAGAGCTAATGATTATATTTAATTCATTGAAACTAATGGAGCAAAGATAGTTTCTATCACAAAGTTCACAAGGTTTATGTATTTCCTCATATACACTTGTGTTTCAAATAGTGTGTTGTAAAGGTGCACTTAACCTTCTTTGGGAAATGAGCCTACCTCTTTTCTTTGACTCCTAAGAGGGTTTGTCCTCTAACAAGGACTATGTACTTTAATGTTTTAATCATCTCCTAATAGGGCTAGACCATGTAACAAAGATACTATACTCTTAGTACATCATTAGTTGGTGCTAATTCGCAGTGGGCATTTTACCTTTAATAGGATTTCCCCAACAACAAAATATTGTGTTGCTGTGTTGGCATTCATTATGTTCATTTGATTTGGATTTGCTGCTACTTAAATTTTAAATTTTAATATTCTGTCATATATCTGATTCACCCACCTCTCAGTTATATTGGTGGACTATTATTCATAACAATGAAGTTTGAGGCCACATTTTGACCCTATCTTTTTTATAACAAAACAACCTACAACTTGGTTTGTCTTATCATCATGCAACTTCTTTATAAGATTATTGGGCCAACCATTCTCATAATTTTAAAATAAGAGAGTGGTCCTTGTCGAGATCAACTATTGAAAAAATTCAAGAGTACACACTCTCTTTTCATATTGAAGGTATTACCAAACATGGATTTGAACTGTTAGAACCTAATTTATGAAGAAAATTAATTGAAATTCATTGAAGCTCATCAAATGGGACATTCTAGAGATAAATGAAATAGATCGAATGGACCATGTCTTAAAGAGAACTATATAATGTGTGGAAAGATAATAAAGGACAAAAATAAGGAGGCACTTCAACCTAGACCTCTTCAGCTCCTACACAAAGTTATCTAACTACCACAGTATCTAGTTCCCCTATAATAAATGTGACAATTCAAATTACTTCACATGCTATAGGATGAGGTCATGAGCCACCAAAAATGAATATAGAACTAAACTAACTTCTAGTTCTATTTCCCTAGCACATATTGAAATGAAAATAAATGATGAGATTGAGAAGCAAGATACAAAATCCCAAGAGGAACAATCTCAAGAGACTCTAGAGAAACAACAAGAGTTTCTAGAACAAGAGTAGCAAGATATTGGGGGAGGAGAAATAGAGGTACCTCATGAAGAAGTTGAGAGAATAAAAGAGATAATCCTAAATCATCCTTCCTCTACTTCTATTTTCGGTAAGTTTTAAAACCCCCATTTTCAAAATGCTCTAAAATAGTAACTTTTTTAGTCTTGAGGAAATTTTCTTTTAACTATAAATCTCTAAAAATCATTGCTTGGGTTCTTACTACTCCAACATGGTCAAAGAAAACCTTGGAAAAGAAGAGGAAGAGAGAAGGAAATAGGAATCCTTCTAAGGAAGCTATCTGCCAATTATTGCAAACACCATCCACAATGAAGATGAAAAAATTAAAAACCATAATAAATTTACAACTAGATAAGGAAACATGGTATGTATTCCTAGAAATGACCCAAGCCTTACCAGTGAGGGATTCAGATGAATTTTCAGCATCTGATTTTCTTGTTTAATTATAATTCACATAGGTGTGGCCCAACTTGCTATGTACATGAGGTTTTGGAATTTTACTAACCAAAAGATTGAAGAAATACTGACAAAAACTAAAATGGACAAGGAACAACTTAAAACCATGGTTTTATTAATTTCTAATTTTTTTAGAAATTATTAATACCATTATCTTCCCAAAGAGAAAGTACCTCTAATACCATCTTGGATCCTACCTGTAATTAGAATGTAGCACTGATAACACAATTTCAAATCTATAGACACCATAATAGCATAACCATAAAATGGATAGAAGATCTTAATGTGAGGACTCTTCTATCCATCATCCATCTAAGTCAATCCTATAGGTCTCTAATTATGGGGAAAATTAAAATAATAGCATAAATTGAAGTGTTTGAGGAAGAAAGCTCCTCTAGATGAGACCTAATGTCAATAAAAGAGGTAACTGGTATAAAAATTTAGAAAAAAAATTAAAATGTAATTGAATCAGGTTTTCTATTATCCTCAGATAAACCACTTTAGAGGTTGGTGTTTGGCTTGGCATACGAGTGTGAGTGCATTACAAAAATAGTTAAGAAGATGAAGCAATGACTAGATGAGATATGAAACAAGATTTAGAAATAAGAAAAAGTTATTTGACGAATTGGTTGTGACTTACATTAAGAAGAGGAAAAATAAGTCGCTACTATGAATGAGTTGAAAACTATATATCAATAGAATATTGATCATATAACTAATCCGTATGTGTATTTCAAGTAGTATCATAAATTGACTAAAATCTATGCAACATTGAGGTGGTGTGGAAAATTTTATAAAACATTCAATGAAAAGTTTGAAGACATGAGAAAAGGTAGTTTTTATTGGACCATTTGAAGTACTAATGTTAGTGTTGCAGGATTGAAGACAAAAAAGAGGGCACGTGACACTTAAAAATTGGTTTTCTATGTTATTTCATGTCATAGTTTCTTTTTAGTTAAATGATATGTTTGTTTTCTATTTTATTATGTTATTGTAAAGAGTGTTATATGTGACTTCCTACAAGGAAAATATACTATATATTTTCTTGGATCTCATTGCAAATGATCAAATTTTTTTATTTAGTTTACCCCTATTACTATGACAAATGAGTGAGAATCAAGACATGAATTATGATTATTATTCATTAGAGAAATTTTATTATTGAATTGGTGCATATAGGATGAATTTAATAATTTAATTATGGGTTTCAAACTATGCTTTTAAATTTCTTCTTATAAGGTGATTTGTGAGTCATCATTTGTTTATTTCCTTTATTATTGATGGTGTTGACAAATTTACATTTCTTATGGTTAAAATGCTATATACAATCTTTATGGTCATGGAGGTCCATGCATATAATTCTTTTTCACAACTTCAAGTATGTTTTCATTGTATGACCGTGAGAAGAAAATTGTTGACCATTTGATTTTCCTTTCAAGTATTAGATTTTATGGCTAATCATGGTTGTGTCATAGTGATGAACATTCATTAGAACCCTATCCTACTCTCTGGTTAATAGAACATCCCATTTATTATTGAAAACTAACAAAACATTTTTATTGTGAATTTGCTATAGGGAGTTGCACCTATAACATTCAGAGATCAAATTTCTATTGTTTCATTGCATTTTGTTATTCTATTGTTAATAGAGGGGTCTTATGAGGGTTTGAGGACCAATATTATAAAAGGACAAGCTATTAAGTAACATATGTATGAATCCCATGGAGGATGAGTCATATCGTTTAAGATGGGTTCTGTATAGGTATTTATGTTAAAGGCTTGGATCATGTTGCATCAATTACTATATTTTCAAGTGTATCCTATATAGAGGTGCTTGTCTTATTGTGGAAAGGGGTTTTCGGTGGTATTATCTTGTCATCTCCTAGATGTAGCTACCAAAGTACGGTTTAGATTATGGGATTGGGTTAGATCCCTTCCCCATTCTTCTAGGATCATAGTGTTTATCAAAATGGTTCAAGCTTGAAAGATTCCTTTGAAAAATTTTGTTGTTTGTCTTTCTCTTCTCTAGGTTCTCTTCTAATAGAAGTGTCTACTAGTTTATGGCTCACAATTCCTTCCTAAACCTCTTTATTTCTTAAGTATAGTTTTTTCTAGGTCAAGACCACTGTTCCTATTGGTTATTTCTCTAGATTCAATATATTTTGAATTAACTTCTTATGAATTCCTTTATGCCTATGATTTTGACTTGACATTACTATCTTTCAATGGTTCAAGCCGTCCAATCTTGCTTGGCTTAATCTTAATAGGATTTTGATAAAAATAAGAGTATATATAAAAGAGGTAATGGTGTAGTTTTTCTTCTTTTGTTTTCCATAACTAATATAGTAAGAAAGTTAAAGCCAATTAAAAGAACCAACTAATATTGACACAAAGAGAGAGGATAATTTTAACAAACATGTGTCCTTTATGGACAAATTATAAATTTTTATCAAGTGATAATAAAGTTATCTCCATGATTCAATTGGTCTTTCCCTAGTCTTGCCTATATTATATTGTTTCTCATTCTTCTTTTATATATTTTTTATGTCTAATGTGATACCCCTTTATACTACAATATTGCTTAAGAGAACTTCCTCACTTTATATAATGAAAATATATTGTATGGTCCATAAGGCATTAGCTGAGTACTTTTAGTTATATGAAGCCTATTTATTTAAAAAATATCATTGAATTCTTTTGTTTCTCTATTTGGTTTTGAGACAATATAAACATACAAGAAGTGGAATAAATTCCTTTACTTACAATTGTGTTTCCTTTTCTAAATGTGATCATTTTATAGTATCCCCATTCCTAGTGTAGGATTTGAAAATAATATAGCACTAAGAATTAATTCATAAAAAATTATTTATGGCAGTTGAGTTTACACCTTCCTTCCACTTTTTCCCTAAATTTAACACAACATTTTTCTCTTTGAAATTAACCATTTCATGAATATTTTCAATGAATATATTATAAGTGGTCTAGAATATGATGTATATTCTATTAGATTGGTGATTTCATTAAAAGAGTTTTTAACATTGAAAATATGGAAAGAGTTCTTCTTGAGAGAAAGTTCTTATGGATCTATAGGAAAACTATTAACTTAAAGAAAGAAAAAAAAGAATAGTAGATGTAAAAGTCTTAATTTGGCTCACAAAATTCATCAAGAATCTACCACTATTTAGCTGAAAAAAATTAGGATCATTTCTAAAGAATTTCGAGTCAATTTTTTTTGATATATAAAATTTATAAAATGTACCTTTGTAAATATCTAATACTTCTTGAGATATCTGATTTCCTTACTTGAGAAGGAAAGAATAGGAATCCCCTCATAATTAATGCATTATATATAAGGGTCATTGAAAGAGGTAAGCTAAATATAGGACGAATCAATTTTTTTCTTTTTTCAAGTCAATTCAGCTTTGTATTAATGTTCTAAATCTAATAATATGAGTTGTAATAATAAAATTAAGTATAAAATTCTCTCAATATTGAAGTTTTCAGTTACACCTCTAATTTGACAAACTCAATTTTATTCATAAATCAATAATATAATTTATTTACTTATTTAAAAATAAACTTTATGTATATATTCCCATAGTTCCTCAATTTTTTATTTTTTTTAATTTTTTTCTTCCCAACTTCAAGCAATAACTAGAAACCTGTCCAATGATACTTAACCGAATTCAAACATGGATAACATAAAAATAAATATATAAAGTTAGAAAAATGTCTACTCTATTGTTGACGGGGTTGACTAACTCTGGGATAAAATTTTAATTATTGAAATTTGCAATTTCCCTTCCCAGACAAACTATTGATTCCAATTTTAGTCTAAACAGATGACAAACAAACATTTTCATATATTTTAAACATAAAAATCTTACACTTTTTACTGCTCAAAATTGTGATTTGTAATTGATTGTTGTGTTCCAAGATTAACCACTATTTAATATCAGCTCCGTTTGGTGCAGATTAGAAACTAAACATCTCTAGTCAATAGTAAACCATTATTTTATGTGATTGAAAAATTATATAAAATTAATAATTATTTTTTTAATATTTGATAAAGGAAGAAGTTTCCTTAACCTCTATTTAAATTTTCAAAATAATTTTTTTAAAGCTGCAACTTAACCTAACATATGCTATCTTATATGATATTTGATGCATAAAAACATGGCTTCATGTTACTAGTAAAACTAGGCAAAGAAATTAGCAATAAAAAAATGTGTTTATTCCACTTAATCAAAAATCTCTCATCATTCTTGGGTATCATGATGAAAACAACAATATGACTTATCAACATATATCAATCAGTCAATTTGTCTGTCTGCGAATGAATAAGCTGGAGCCCTGCACATGGGACACTGATTTTTCTTTCGAAGCCATTGTTGCATGCAATGCCTATGAAATATGTGATTTTCATTGCAAAACAAATGGCATGCCTCTTCACCCACTACAAAATCTAATTACCAAATTGGACAGATAAAATTTTTATCAAAATGATACTCTGAGATTTTTATGGTTGGTAGATCCTCCATCAGTTTTGTTACCTTTCACTTCCTTTCTCTCTCTACTCTTTCTTGGTCATACGTTTCTATCTCTCTGATCACATGAGTTCTGAAAGCACGAAGATGATCAGCTTCTAGGCCAGTGATCACTTCTCTGCTCTGATCTACCTCTGTAGCTGGCTGTGACATTTCTATCTCTCTGATCTGACCTCCCTCTGCTGGATCTTCCACATGCGTTTCTAGCTCTCTGATCACATGAGTTTTGAAAGCACGAAGATTATCCTCTAGCTGGCGATCACTTCTCAGATCTGATCTTCCTCTCTTGGCTGTGACATTTATATCTCTCTCATCTGATCTACCTCTGCTGGCTGTGACATTTCTATCTCTCTCATCTGATCTACCTCTACTGGCCATGACATTTCAATCTCTCTCATCTGATTTGCCTCTGCTCGCTGTGACATTTCAATCTCTCTCATCTAATCTACCTCTACTGGTTGTGACATTTCTATATCTCTGATCTGATCTTCCTCTGATGGATCTTCTGTGTACGTTTATATCTCTCCCATCACATGAGTTCTGAAAGCACGAAGATGAGATTCTAGGCAGGTGATCACTTGTCTGATCTGATCTTCCTTTCTTGGTTGTGACATTTTCTTAACAGATTTATGGATGTGGCGGTCTCTCATTCGTCGAGATATCCTATGTAGCATAGTGGGGTCACTCTTTGTGATATCAGCTAAGATTCCAGATCGATAGTTGGCATATAAGTGCATAGAATATTTTGAGCCTTTCAGATCATGTGCCATTCATTCGCTCATCTAGGTGTTCATGTCAGGGATAAAGGTGCATCCAAAATAACACGTGGCAAAGTTGGCAGTTTTTGATTGGTCCATGATTTAGTGTGTTTGCAGTTGTCAGTGGGACCTAGTTTTCAGCTTGTCAGAGGGTCCTAAGATCTGTAGAGAATCGACGATGATTGTAAGTTCTTAAGGAATGTGTTAGAGCCATGAGATCTTGCACCTATCATTCAATTAAAGGCTTTTATGTGGTGGGTCCTTTATCAGAGGTGACTAGGTGGGCCCAGGGTTATCAAAAGGTCTAATAGTTCAGATAAATGTTTGGCAGTTTTGATATATTACAAAGGTTTCACTCATTCACAAAGAAAAGTAGTAGAGTTCTAAAAGGCTGGCGATTCAGCAAATAAGTGTTTGCGTAACCACTAAATTAAGTGGCAGAAAGATAAAGTATTTTGTGACTTGGAGGTGGTCTTTAGTTGCCAAATCGCTAAATGTGACTAGGGTCTTTTAAAAGATAAATCATAAAGGCCACATAAAGGGCAAGATTCGACAATCATAATATAAAGTTGATCTAAATTCAAATGTTGACCACCGATCCACTGTCGGCACCATAAACTAGCCATTTAATTTCAAATTCAAATTTGTAAAGGGTTTCCTGTGACCAGAAGGACTAAAATTCAATGTTTAAGAAGCTAAAGTTGGTGGGAACAATTTTCAAACTATTGTAGTGTGGTCCAAGGTATTCCATGATCATTTGCAGGGGTCTGTACTATGTTCTTTGTGCTTGAGGCATGTTGCAGGTGGCCAAACAGGTTGACAAATTTGGCATTTTCATGGTTCTCAGTACCTTCCCAGTGAAATTTTCATGATTGAGGATCACTTTGGGATTTGTTTTCTCGTGGTTGCCTGGGTTTCTTCCCTGTATTAAATTTTTGACTATTTCTAGTTTGTTGGGTGGTTGAAACCCTAACCCTAGTCAACCGAAGCTTGATGCATCCTCTTTGAGGATTCCAAGGTGACTAGGGGTATAAGTGGTTAGTTTTTTGATAGAATATGGGTTCAGTCCTGAGGTTTTGTTCTAAATATTAGTCAGTTCTAGTGGTTATGATTGTATGAACATTTGAGGAAAGAGGAGCTAGATTTTGGGTCTATTTCCTATCTTTGTCTTGCTTTGATTGTATATTGATCTTGAATATGTTAATGAGAATGTTATTGAGTTCCATTCTTACATTTGTGTATGTCTTCTTGTTTGGGTTTTGAGCTCATATATGTTAGTGTCACAAAGTGTATTAGCATATGGTAAACAAAGAGTATTGTGAAGTCATCTCTAAGTTCCTAACAAAGTTAGGATTAAAGTCTTTTAGGTGAGTTCAGTGAGTTTACAACCAAATAAGAATCTAATGTCCTTGTGTTTAAGGGAGAGGGGTAATAGGCAAAGCACATACCTTGAGTGCAAGAGTGTTTGATTTAAAATCTTTAGCTAATGTATGTAATTGGGTGACTCTTTGCCCTAGGTTAAGGTGTTGGTCCATCCTCTAGAGGCATTTCATTGTCATCAACTACACACCAAAATTTAAATGATAATATCTTTCAATCAGTTAGTAAGGGGTATAGTTGTATAATATTTTGGATTCCTTTGAAGAAGTGAATCAAGGGTACACCCGCCTAAGCATTAACACTCAAAGTGTAGGAGGATCTCATTTTTTATCCTTTTTAATTGACCCTCTTCCTTGTAGACTTTGGAGTGGTGATAGAGTCAAAGTTATATTAAAGTTATCCATCAAAGTATAAATCTACAAGTTGAAGATCAAAGGGAACAAACAAAAAAATGGTGACTCTGCTCAGGAGAACAACAATGAAGAACTACATCTGTTAGAATCTCTAGTTGTGGTTATATTGTAAAGTCAAAATCCTATTAACCAGATTGATTTACCCATCTGAGTCACCAACAAAATGGTGACTCTACTGGGAAGAGTCTAGAGATTAAAGTTTTGA
The DNA here is from genome assembly GCA_027943335.1 of Chamaecyparis obtusa. NCBI lineage: Eukaryota > Viridiplantae > Streptophyta > Pinopsida > Cupressales > Cupressaceae > Chamaecyparis > Chamaecyparis obtusa. The sequence continues at coordinate 122,528 of BSBK01011553.1, read as the reverse complement.
AAGTGTACTCTTGTTTTCCTATTGTATTCAGTTAAAGGATTTCCCACTTTAGTGGGTGGCCACTCAAAAGGTTAGAACCAGTGCTATAAACTATAAAAGATGGACAAAAGGAGGAATACTAGGTCCTTTGTTAGAAAAAATACGAAGGTTACTTTGGAACAATTGCCTAGAGAAAAAAAGAAGAGTTGGATCAGAAGGAATGGTGAGTCTACTATTGCTCCCATAAGAGAGCAAAGAAATACTAGAGGTAGAGCACCACATGTTTCCTCAAGTGAGGAAGGTTCACAAGATAGAGTTTCTAGATCAGATGGTGGTTGCTCTGAAGATAAATTTTATGATACCCCAGAGGCTGTATTTCAAGACAAGGGTTCATTGCCTATAGGTCAGGATGAACAAGTGAGAGAGATGGGTTTTGAGATTGATTTAGATCTTGATGAGGATAATTTAAAAAGGGAGCCCATGAGACCACGACAAGTGCATTTCCCATATCAGCATCCTACTAATGTGGAAGTATCATCAAGCTCTAAAGACAACATGATAGATCCACATGACCTAAATGCACTTAGGTTGTAGTTGGTAGAGCAGGATGCCATATACAAAAGGTTATAAGAGGAGAGAGAGGCTGAAAAAGTAAATGCTCTAATCAAGAGGCAATCTCTTTTAAGAAAAATTAATGAAATGAAGAAGAGAAACAAGATGCTTGCTTGTGTTGCTAGGGTGTTGTAGCATGATATTTTTGGTGATCTTGAAGCTCTAAGAAGTGAGTAGGAATGCTTCTTGCAAGACCATGAGTTTGATGAAGAAGGCCCTATGATCAGACAAGTGCAAAGTTATGCTCCTTTTCCTAAGGGTAAGAATGGACATGAGATCACTAGGCCTACTGTAGTTATTAATGCAAAGGGAAAGTAGAAGATGGTGGGTGTCCAAATAAGAAAACTAGTGACAATACCAGGGATCCCACAACCTAAATCAAATAGGGAGACAGAGATAGAAAGAAAAGGAAAAGAGGATGAAGCTCTTGCTCAAGAGTTGGAAAGAGCTAAAGTTGATGATACTATTGTAGAGAAAAGAAGAATGATCCATTTCTTGAAGGCTTCATCAGCTAATGTTCATGGCCCTTCTGCTACTGAACTAGGTATGTCATCAATGAACACTACTGTTCCACTTAGCAATGCTACTACTAGTAATATAATTCCTAATGTATCTACCAAATCATTTGTTGATCCTAATACATAGTCAAATATGCAAGTGGGTGGGAATGTAGATAAAAATAATAATTCTAGTGGGAACACTAGTTTAGGATTTCAAACAAGATCTATGCAGCTAGAAGGCTATAGGAAAATTAGTTTTGATGGGATACCAGGCTACCCAAATGCTTTTCCAAATGATATAAGAGATAAGGTACCTAAATTTGCTGGTAATAATGCTATTAGTTGTGAGGAGCATCTTAGGTTATATGTTGATATGCTTAATGATTATGAGGTAGAGCATGAGGATGTAGTCATGAAATTATTTTTTCAATCTCTAATGGAGGATGCTAGAGATTGGTTTAAGAGACTTCCTAATAAATGTATTGATACTTGGGATTCCTTTGAGAGATGTTTTAAAGAGCAGTATGGTGATAGGCCTAATGCTAGTTTCATGTTGAATGAATTCAATACCATAAGGAAAAATCAGAATGAGTCTGTAGCTGAATTCAACATGAGATTTTAGAAGGGTATGCATAAGTTGTTCCAAGTTATGCGGTTAGATGACAATGTTTGTTTAACTAAATACTTCAATGAATTTGATGGAAAGATGGTTTATTTGTTGAGGTAAAAGGAACCAAGAACTCTTAGAGATGCTTTTAGGATTTCTGTCAATATTGAGAACAATATGAAAATATCAGGGAAGTTGGGTGGGAAGAGAGATGACCCTAAGTTTTTTGGGGACAAGAAATACAAAAAAGAAAATGATAGGAATGTTGGAACTAGGAGGCAAGAAGAAGATAAATTGGAACATTAGTGCTGCTACCAATGAAAGGCCTTAGTTTAATAACAATTTTAATAAGAAGAATAGATTGCAGAACTACCCCTACAACACCCAATGAAAGGATCGCAAGCCTGTGGTCCCTGTTGTAAGAGGAAACAATGACAGAGGTGTCCCTAACCCTCTACAAAAAGCTTCAATAAAGGTTATGGAGGACATACCTTGATGTGTTGCATGCCAGTCCCCTCATTCTGCAGAGCATTGTGTGGTTGCACATTCTATGGCTACAAATCAAGATTGTGGCAATGAGGAGATAGATCAAGAAGAGACTCAAGATGATGTTGGATGCAACATGGCTACTTCATATCTAGGATATGAAGGTGATTCTGATTTTCATGAAGAAGCAGATGTAAATGTGAAGAGACACAATCAGGCCCTTTCTCATCAAGAGGTTTTTTCTGATAGTGAAGACATTGATAAGAAGACATGTAACATGAACTCCTCTTTTGAGCCAGTAAATTTAGGAAGACCTTCTAGAGAAGAGATGGATAGGATTACTATAGAAATGATTTCCCAAGTGCAAACTAGAGGCATGGTGGCAAGGGATACAAATGGAAAAGCTACAAGAATGTTTATAAAGAGTACCAACTCCGGAGAGCCTAATGAGAACAAATCAAAAGGTGATCACATGGTGAAATTCAAGAATGTAAAAGGTAAGAGTTGTGAGCCTAAGGGAGTTTTAGTTGAAAGATTTTCTTGTGAGATTGAGAAGCCAGTTAACACAATGGTTAAGATTGAAAAAATGAGGGTGGCCAATATACCTAATGTATCAGATAAGCAAAAGGATGTTAAGGCAGTGCAGATTGAGATTCCTTCCTCTGCTCCTATTGATATGTTATATGTATTGTCCCAAATTATAGTTAAGGTTCCATTGTTAGAATTGTTGAGGATCATTGAAAACAAAGACAGAGCTATTGCATGGGTAGATAATGTTCATAAAAATGATGTTGCATGCAATGGGTCTCAGGATAAAGCTTTGAAAGGTGTTTCTGCTCAAGGAATTGTATCTCAAATTCCTCCTATATATTTGGACAGTTTTGTCAATGCTAGCCTTGAAAACATTAATCCATTCTTTTTAAGTGTCCTTGTGAATGGAATGAAGTTAAGAAATTGTATGATTGATAGTGGTGCCTCTAATACTATTATGCCTTTTAAGATTATGGAAAAATTGGGCCTTAAAGTTGATACAGTTCAAGATAGATGTTGTGCAATGGATCAGAGGGATGTACTAGTCATTGGGACTATCAATGCAATGCCATATAGGCTGGTAGCATATCCAGAGAAAGATTTAACAATGAGTGTTTTGGTGGTGGACATCCCTCCTCATTATGGGATGCTACTATCTAGAAGGTGGAGTGTTGCCATGGGTGGAAGTTTATAGTGTGATCTATCCTATGCCACTTTCAAGATTGATGATCAATTTGTCAAGATTGAGCAAGAACCAAGAGTATGCCATATGATTGAGAGAAGTGTTGATAATGAAACTACATGTTCTGTGGATACTAATATTAATGCTTTTAGGGTAGACATCCCTATACTTGAGAAGAAACCTATTATGTCACCTATCTCTATTGAGGTAAGTGTTAATTCTATGAAGGGTGATTTATGGGTAATGTACTTTGATGGTGCAAATTGCAAGGATGGAGCAGGAGCAGGTATTTTACTTATTTCTCCTATGGAAACACCTACAAATTTTCTTTCACATTGAATTTCTTTTGTACCAACAATATAGCAGAATATGAGGCACTGTTGTTAGGACTGAGGTTGGCACAAAACATGGTATTAAGTGCTTGGGTGTTGTTGGTGATTCTGAGTTGGTGGTGTCTCAAGTCATGTCAGTATATGCTTCCAAGAACAAGAGGTTAAAACAATATAGGAATGATGTATGGGATTTGATTGAGTGTTTCGATGCCTTCAATATTGAGTGGAAGGATAGGAGTAACAATAAGATGGCTGACTTGTTAGCCAATATAGCAATCAATCCCATTGATACTACTTTTGTTGGTATCTCTAAAGTTGAAATTTAGGCTAGGCCTAGTGTACTAGACAATATTGAAAATTGGCAAGTTTTTGATGATGATAATGATATCTTGAAGTTTATTAGTTGTGAAGATCAGCATCATGGTCAAGAATTTGATTGCTCAACTTTGGTTGAGTCAATAGAAGGAAAATGGATTGTCCTTGGAAATGAAGTTATTCAACTAAAAACTAACAAGGTGCCCAAGGGGCTTGTTGTTTTGGAAACTATCTTTGATAACCAGGATAGAGTTCAAAAGAATATCAAAAGAGAAGATCATGTTGATCTATAGGAGATAAATCTTGGAACACATGAGGCACCTAAGATGGTATACATTGGTACGGACATGTCTCACAATGCGAAAAAATCTTTGATTGAATTATTGAGAAAATTTAGGCATATTTTTGCATGGTCATATGATGACCTAAAGGTTTATAGAGAAGATTTGTTTCAGCATATTATTCCATTAAAAGAAGATCCTAGACCTTTCAAGAAAAAACAAAGGCCTATTAATCCTACTTTAGCACCCAAGATGCAAGAAGAATTAATGAAGCTGAGAGATGCTAGAATTATCAAGTCTATAAGGCACTCTTCTTGGGTTTCAAATCTTGTCCCTGTTAGGAAGAAAAAATGGTGACATCAGACTTTGTGTGGACTTCAGGAATTTGAACATCAACTCATTAAAGGATAACTATTGTCTACCCAATATGGAAGCTATGTTGCAGAGAGTAACCAGATCTAAATTGATGTCTATGATGGATGGTTTCTCTGGTTACAATTAGGTAATTTTAAAAGAATCAGAACAATTCAAGATAGCTTTCACAACACCTTGGGGGACATATGTTTATGTGAGAATGTCTTTTGGTCTCACAAATGCTGGTGCTACTTTTCAGAGAGCAATGGATGTTGCTTTTGCAGATTTTATTGATGATTTCCTTTTTGTTTATCAAGATGATTTAACTTCTTATTTGAAGAAGGAAGAAGACCATTGTACTCATTTAGAGAAAATATTTGTGAGGGCTTTGGAATATGGCATTTCATTAAACCCAAGGAAATGTACATTTGGTGTCATTGAGGGTAAGTTGCTTGGGCACTTGGTGGGCAAGCAAGGAGTTAGGATTAATCCTGAGAGGGTAGAAACTATTGACAAGATACAAAGGCCAAAAAATGTTAAATGAATTCAGTCCTTCTTTGGTCAAGTAAATTTCTTGAGAAGATTTGTAATGAACTTTGTTGAGGTCACTAGACCTATATCCAAGATGTTAAAGAAGGGATTTACTATTACATGGGAGGGTGAGCCTGATGAAGCTTTCAAGAATATCAAGGAAGCTATTAAAGATGCACCTGTGCTTAAGGCACCTGATTATAATGTCCCAATGCATATCTTCTCCTTTGCATCTTTTCATACTATTGTTGCAGTGTTGTTGCAGAAAAATAAGGAAGGTTATGAGCAGCCTATTGCATTCTTCAGTAAATCTTTGTAGGATATTAAATTGAAGTATGACATAAATGAGAAACAAGCATATGCACTTGTGAAGGTAGTCAAGGCTTTTAGGTGTTACTTGATGGGGGTAGTTGTGATTTCTTTTGTGCCAAGTGAAGCTATGAAGGATATTTTGTTACAGCAGGAGGTGTCTGGAAGAAGATGCAGATGGATCAATAGGATCCAAGAATTCAATGTTGATGTCCAAATTACCAAGTTGGTTAGAGGACAGGGATTGGGAAAACCGATGGCTCAATCCAATCTTGATGCAAATCAGATAAATCAGGCTGAGATTGATTATACTTGTGACATGGATGATTGTGTTTGGTATCAAAATATTATCTATTATCTAAGAAATATGAAGTTTCTAGATGAGATGGATGACAATAAGAAGAGGACATTGAAATTACAGGCCATCAAGTATGTAATTGTGAAATGTAAATTGTATATACAGAATTTGGATTGCATACTGTTGAAATGTGTAGATGAAAATCAAGCTGAAGTATTGTTGAAAGAAATGCATGAGGGGGTTTGTGGTGGACATTACATGGGTAAGACTACTGCTCAAAAGATCTTGAGAGCAGCATTTTGGTGGCCCACAATCTCCAAGGATGCAGAGTAGTTGCTGAGGAGGTGTGATGTTTGTCAAAGGTTCTCTAGTAAGCTTAAATTTTTAGGCAACATGCCTTTGAGGCCAGTAGAGGTACATGCTCCTTTCCAATAATGGGGAATTGATTTCATTGGGGAGATACCGAACAAGTCAAGTGGAGGACACTCATGGATCTTTGTTGCCACTGATTAATTTACAAAGTGGGTAGAGGCTATACCTACAAGGAATGCAACCAACAAGGTGGTAACTGATTTCTTGTTGAACAACATTGTTACAAGGTTTGGGTGCCCTGAGAGAATAGTAAGTGATATTGCAATGTGCTTCAGGTCTACTAAATATAATGACTTTTGCAAAGGTTTAGGAATTTAGGTTTCTTATTCCTCACCTTATCATCCACAAGGAAATGGACATGCAGAATCTACTAATAAGAGTTTGATTAAGATCCTCAGGAGGATCCTTGAAAAGAATAAGAAAGCATGGAATTCAAAACTACCATTAGCTATATGGGCTGATAGGGTAACTATGAAGAGGGTAATTGGTTATGCACCATTTGACCTAGTATATGGAATACATGCAAGAATTCCTCAAAATAATCTATTGGAAATGTATAAATTTTTGCAATCATATGATGATGACATAGATGATGAAATGCAATTGAGGATTGAGGATCTCATCACGCTGGATGAAATCAGGAGAGAGTTAGCTGCAAGGAATGTCAAGTTGCAATTGCAAATCAAGAACCTATATGACAGAAAGGCTATGGAGAGGAAGTTTGAACCTGATGACCTAGTATTAATTTGGAATGCCAGATTGGAGGATAAGGGAAAACATGGAAAGTTTGATCCCATTTGGCTAGGGTCATATCAAATTCTTGAAAAATGGGGCCAGGATTCTTATGTTGTAAAAGAACTGAATGGTAATGTTCAATAATTTCTTGTTCATGGAAAATTCTTGAAAAAATACTTGTTTTGAAGTATTTTGTCTTCCATGAGTAGTAGTTAGGCTATGTATATATGTATAGCCTTGTAAATTTTGTATTTTTGTCTGGTCCCTGGTCTTGTTTTGTCTAAGTTGCATGTTTTGCCTTGCTTGTTCCTTGTTGTCTACAAGTTTTTGCCTGTGGTTGGTCAGCTTTAACTAGTGATTCTAGATTCTTACTATGCCTACAAGAGCCACACATCCCCAAATAGAGCCATTGTTAGTGCCTACAAAAAATTTCATGGCTGTAGCAATTTTCGCCTAGTCTTTGCAATTATTTTGGTATCTGCCTTAAACCCTAAACTTAGAAAATTCAAAAATATAGCCGTTGGCGTGAAAAAGCCCTTTTTTTTTCTTTTTTTTTTGTCTCAGGCCTTGTTCTAATTCTATGTTACCTTTTTGAATCACTTAAAATCCCTTTAGCGCATGTGCTTTAATATTTTGTCACCCCACGGGGTCATGCCTTTGATTTTTCCTAAGTCTCTAACCCCCAGTGGCCTTTAATTTTCCTAAGTCCTGCGTCTTTATTTTTCCTATAGTTTTGGATTAATTCTTTCCTGGGCCCAGCTTTGACACCCTCTTAATCTAACAGTGTGCATAAGTTCTCATAAGATTTGTTAGAGGCTTGCAAACTTACGCCAGCCATTGATTCCTTTCCATGACGTAACCTTTCAATGCAGGTGGGTCCATTGCCAGGTAGGCTCTATTGGCATCTCCTCATTGGCCAAGATAAATAATGAAGTGGTAGAGTTGTCAAAGTGACCTGTGACTGAAGAAAAAGTTACATGTCCACTTGCTAGATTCTATGACGTGGCAGTCTCTCATTCATTGAGATATCCTATGCAGTACGGTGGCGTCACGCTCTGTGATATCAGCTAAGATTCTAGATCAATAGTTGGCATATAAGCACATAGAATCTTTTGAGCCTTTCAGATCATGTGCCATCCATCTAATCATCTAGGTTTTTATGTCAGGGATAAAGGTGGGTCCAAAATAACACATGGCACAATTGGTGGTTTTTGATTGGTCCACGATTTAGTGTGTTGGTAGTTGTTAGTGGGACCTAGTTTTCATCTTGTCAGAGGGTCCTGACATCTGCAGAGAATCGACAATGGGTGTAAGTTCTTAAGGAATGTGTTAGAGCCCTGAGATCTTGCACCCACCATTTGATTAAAGGCTTGTATGCGGTGGGTCCTTTGTCAGAGGTGACTGGGCAGGTATAGCGAATGATATGTTGACATGTGGCATCTTTCCAAGTGGACCCAGGGTTATCAAAAGGTCTAATAGTTCAGATAAATGTTTGGTGGTTCCAATATATTACAAAGGTTTCACTCATTCGCAAAGAAAAGTAGCAGAGTTCTAAAAGGCTGGCCATTTAGCGAACAAGTGTTTGCGAAACCGCTAAACTAAGTGGCAGAAAGATAAAGTATTTTGTGACTTGGAGGTGGTCTTTAGTTGTCAAATCACTAAATGTGACTGGGCTCTTTTAAAAGATAAATCATAAAGTCTGTGAAAAGGGAAAGATCCGGTGGTCACGATATAAAGTTGATCTAAATTCAAATGTTGACCGCTGATCCACTACTGGTGCCATAAACTAGCCGTTTAATTTCAAATTCAAATTTGTAAAGGGTTTCCTGCAACAAGAAGGACTAAAATTCAATGTTTAGCAGCTAGAGTTGGTGGAAATGATTTTCAAACTATTGCAGTGTGGTCTAGGGTATTTGATGATCATTTTCAAGGGTTTGTACTATGTTCTTTATGCTCGAGGTGTGTTGCAGGTGGCCGAAAAAGTTGAAAAATTTGGCATTTTCATGGTTCTCAATACCTTCTTAGTGAAATTGTCATAATTGAGGATCACTTCAAGATCTTTTTTCTCCTAGTTGCCTGGGTTTCTTCCCCTGTATTAAATTTTTTACTATTTCTAGTTGGTTGGGTGGTTGAAACCCTAACCCTAGTCACCCGGAGCTTGATGCATTGTCTTTGAGAATTCCAAGGTGACTAGGGGTATAAGTGGTTAGTTTTTTGATAGAATAAGGGTTCAGTCCTTAGGTTCTATTTTGAATTTTAGTTAGTTCCAGTGGTTATGATTGTATGAACATTTGAGGAAAGAGGAGCTAGATTTTGGGTCTATTTCCTATCTTTGTGTTGCTTTGATTGTATATTGATCCTGAATATGTTAATGAGAATGTTATTGAGTTCCAATCTTACATTTGTGTATGTCTTCTTGTTTAGGTTCTGAGCTCATATATGTTAGTATCACAAAGTGTATTAGCATATGGTAAACAAAGAGTATTGTGAAGTCATCTCTGAGTTCCTAACAAAGTTATGATTAAAGTCTTTTAGGTGAGTTCAGTGAGTTTACAACCAAATAAGAATTTGATGTCCTTGTGTTTGAGGGAGAGGGGTAATAGGAAAAGCACTTACCTTGAGCCTAAGAGTGTTTGATTTAAGATCTTCAATTGATGTATGTAATTGGGTGACTCTTTTCCCTAAGTTAAGGCACTGGTCCATCCTCTAGAGGTAGTTCATTGTCATCAACTACACACCCAAATTTAAATGATAATATCTTTCAATCAGTTAGTAAGGGGTATAGTTGTATAATATTTTGGATTCCTTTGAAGAAGTGAATCAAGGGTACACCTGCCTGAGCATGAAGGCTCAAAGTGTAGGAGGATCTCATTGTTGATCCTTGTTAATTGGCCCTCTTCCTTGTAGACTTTGGAGTGGTGATAGAGTCAAAGTTATATTAAAGTTATCCATCAAAGTATAAATCTACAAGTTGAAGATCAAAGGGAACAACCAACATGAGGGAAACTAAGGGTGATGGAGGCTAGTGTGAAGTTTGGGTGACTTAGATAGTGGGGGGAGGGCAGAAGTCATGGTGAAAGTTATACAATTTGAGGATTAACACCTGGTGAAGGTAAATGAGTTTTTTCCCCAATGAGATAGCCTCATTTCTATCATTAACATTTGACTCGAAAGCATGGAACAGGTAAAAATATAGAGAAATCAATAATTTATGCCTACAATGGTCTCCTCATTTCTAAAAAATAAGAAAAGTCAGTTTTGGCCTAGGCTTTAGAGGTTTTTCTCCATTTTTTGCCTGAAGTGGGCATTCCAATAGTTTTTTTGATGACCTCCTCATTGATCTCGAATGTAATCTCACTGATGGTGACCCTCCTTTTATTCAAGGTCTGTAAGGTTTTCTATGAGGGGAAGAAATCATTTGTCTTAGAAAAAGTACAAGACCATGGGTTCAGAGGAAAACTCTTCCTCAATTTTATCTATTACAATCCTATGCTAGTCACCACCCATCTTCTCCTAGACTAGAAAACACAAGCAACACCCATAATCTAGTTGAGAAAGAGTTACACATAGACCAACAATTGTAGTTACCCATGAAACAACTAAAATCAAAACTAGAGTGGTCACCCACAAAACCACTCAAACTAGAATAAGAGAAAAGTATGAAGGCAAGGCAGTTACAAAAATGGTGGAGTGATAGTCATAGCTTATTCTTAAGGTCTTGTCATCTAGGGTGCTATAATTAGGGTTTTAATTACCATTTTCCTCATAAATCACCTCCAGAGATGCCACCAGGGTCAACACATGAAAAAAGTGTTATAAAATGCAAAAGGCATCATTAAAATCCATCCCATATCCATTAACATCCTATGTAATTCTCACTTTCCTTAGAAGCTATTCAAAATAATAATGGCCCATAAAAGGGAACATTATACTAATAAGCCATGTCAACCACCTATTAGGAATGACGAGCCCTCTAATAAAAGCCATGTGGAAATTCAAACCAAAACTAGCTCTGGTGGTAGAATTGTTTGAGCACCAAGGCACACCCATTGGCGTCCAAACCAAGAGACAATTTTTAATCATCGTGGAATTTAATGTCGACATTTCTCATTTCCCACCTAAGAAGGTTGTGAATATCCTTGGGCAGTGGACTGACAATCCTCCAACACCATAACACATCTAGCTACAAATCAACAACAGCCATGGCATCCACCACAAAGGTACCTTCCCTATAAGTGTATCTGATGTTGGCCATATAAAGTCACTCCATTAAACCATGTATATTAGATATAATGTGGTCGAATTTTTTGGCTTAGTGGTGAGTGACCAGGGAAGTACTGTACACTTTTCATTCATCGTGGGGTTAACTTGTCAAGCATTTTTTAGTTGACATGTCAAATATTTCCCTAGCTCGACTCATAAAGTTTTTCCCTAGGTTGACTCGTTAGGTATTTTAGGGTTAACTTGTTAACTGATATAACTCTTGTTATATTGGCTTAGGGTTATGGATTTCTAAATATGATGGATGTTTTATGTAGCTTCTTGTGACAATATTGAGATGTAAGGGATTATGGATTGTAATCAGGTTGTAATCACTAGATCATAATAATATTGGAATCGTTGTTGGTGGACATAGCCCAGGGATTGGGTGAATCTCTCTCTCTCTCTCTCTCTCTGCCAACCCCTGCCACCTTCTTAATCTTTTTGTCTCACTATTCAAATCTATGAATTGAATAGGTAATGCATGGTATAGTGCATGCACCCAATGCAAGTCATAGATTTGAATATTGCACTTGCAATATAGTTTGCATGTGCTTTAAAAAACATTGGAATCCACCAAGCCTAATGCTTGGATTTACCTTGAAGATCCAACCCAATAAATTGGAAGATTTAAATAGGCCTATGATATGTTTTCCAGCAGACACACAAAAAAATAACATATTTTTTTGTGTGCTCCTCTTCAAGTTTACTCGTAGTTCGATAACATTAAAATCAGGTGAGGTGATATTGTAGATGTCTCTATTAGCTATCTAACCATATGATTTATTTTGAATTTTGATTATGTTATTCTTTTGATCTCTAATTTCTTTTGTATGTATGTATATTTTTTGTCAAAAACCAATGTGTAGTATTTTGGGCATAGATTTGGGCTCGTTCATCGAAATTTGCAACAAGTTACATTTTAAAAAACTAGACTGCATTATATAGACTTAAAAAAAATAAAAATTGATTTTTTGATTGGTTTTAAATGGTTTATAGGGGGAGCACACAAAAATTTCACATTTTCAGGATGTGTGCACTTCTTAAATTCATAAAAAATTATACAGTCATATTTAAAAATTAGCAAAAAAATTTAGGATAAACTACTTGGTGTTACCTAACTTCTCATTGGAGTGATTAAATTTTTTTTTTTAAAGTTAAAATTTTAGGGGGACCACACAAGACGCTATTTTATGTTTTTGTACAAAAAATAGAACCACTTTTTGTGCTCCCCCTTTTTTAGGGCCTTAAACTACACCATTTTCAAAATAAATTAGTAGTTCATGAACTAGATTCAGAGAATTACAACTCTTGTTCTTGTCACATCTGAACATTTTTAGTCTAGCTATCTTCAATTTCTTGTTGAAGTTTAGAGCTTTCTAATTTTAGGAGAAAAGTGTCATCTTATACCCCCTTTTTGGTCCCAAGTTATTTTGGGGGGTTATTTAGACCCAGAATATTCCAGGAGAGAACAATCATTTCTTACCCTTTTGAGTGAGGTAGAGGGTTTGATGCATTCTAGTAGTAATTTCCTTTGTAATAATCATATGTCTTCTGACCCTGTCAAATAGACATCACAATTTTGTATCCACCCCAACATCATTTTTTTCATTCCTTGCTTTCCTCTGTTGGGTTTGCCAACCTATATCCTCTCTCTTTGGTGCACCTTTGGGCAATGGAAGAGTACTATAGGTCACCTGTAGGGATCCTGTATCATTGGGGTTAAGGAGTCCCTCCATCAAAAGGATAAATATAGACCCAATAGGTGAGTTCTATGTAGGCTTTATCTCAATGACATTGATTTCCTTCTAGAATAACACTGAGGTAGGGATAGTATAGTGCTTAGTCTATGACTCACTATTGGAGGATATCTCCTCGTCAATGTCTAGCCCATTACTCATGGGTATTTATTTATCTCCCATCCCAATAATGGGGGAGTCAACAACCATAATGGGTGGGGGGAAGGTGAGTTTCATTATAGGAGCACTGGAGATCACTGGAGGGGGAAACCCCTTGTTTGTGGTAGCCTTCATAATATTAGCTTCCTGAGTCATTCTGGGGGTTGGAGTGCTTTTTTCTTCAGGTGTGCTGACTTCTAAAGTAGTTTTCTTTAGCTTAATATATAGCATCCTAGGATCCTTAAAGTCCTTCCTTGTATGACCCTTAGAGTTTTAGGCCTCACCGAAAAGGGTAGCATCTTGTAGACTATGGCTTGGGTCCATTTACTCAGCTTATACTTTAGCACCACAAAGTTTAGGAGATTCTTATTGATATGAACATTAACAAAAAAATGGGGAAAAACTAGGCAAGATTTAGAAAGTGTTACCAGATCTACTGAGATCTAGTGCCCAAATGAGTTTTTGATCCATTTGAAGACCTATTCATCATATAATTTGAGAGGTAGCCCATGTAAACGAACCCAGAATAGAACCATCCTACTGAGATCGGATGAAGGGCTAAAACCTAGCATCCATTTAGCTACGGTCATAAGGTATTTTCCATAGAGCCACAAGATAGAAATTACCAAGGAGAGTTCATGGGTAGCTATGAACTTGAAGAGGAATAGTCCACCTAGCATAGTAGAGAGAACCACACTCCCCATCAACTTCTAGTGATTTCCCACCCATTTTCTAACCATGTCAATGGTGGGCTACAAGTTGTTAAAGTGCCCAACCAGAGCAAAGTTAAATTATGACATTATTTTTTCTACAATATATTTAGGAAGCATGATCTTCATGCTTTCCTCTATAATAGTAGCCACACATGAAGTGGGATTTGAATTAGTTTTTTGGGTCCCAGCCAACACGCCTTTCCAGTCAACCTTGGGACCAGAGAGGGGTAGGGAATCTAAATTATTTTTCATTGTAGCTTTGTCAGAATTATAAAAAGGAAGGTTAGGAATAGAGATGAGTAGATCTCCGGGGTGGGAAGGGTGTTCCCCCCACCACTATCTTCCATGGGAGAAATCTCAAAATAGTAGTTTGCATGGCAAGTTGCTGAGAGAAGGAATTTGAATTGGTTTAAAATAATTATTTAATACGTTATAGTTGATCTTGATGTACCTATGTTAGGTTATAAATTTGATGGTGTAGTATATTGGATATATATATATATATATATATATATATATATATATATATATATATATATATATATATATATATATATATATATATATATATATATATATATATATATATTACAAAATAAATTTAAAAGGTACATGCCACAAACATTGGGATCAAACGCAAATAGTGGACTATGTTGAAAGGTGTATGTAATTGTGAGTGCTTGATGATATATGTGGTTTATGTTATTTACCTTGTTATTTTATTGGACCCACTTATGTTTTTTATGAGTGCATAGGAAAGTAACCATGGTTCTAAATATGGAGAAAAAAGAGTGAAAGTACATTAAAAATTGTAAAGAAAAGATTTTGTCTAGTGAAGAGACATTAACCTCATTGTCCTTTGTTTTGTTCGTAAAATTATTTGTTGAATGTTGTATTTAATTATGTTAATTGTTTTAGGTTAGTCATGTTCTATGTGAATGGGTTGGAATTTTATATGGTGTCACTTGACACATAGTTGTCTGAGGTGTTGGCATGACTAACCCTTTTATATGGGATAAGTATGACACCAACTAGCGGGTTAACATGTAGAGTCCCCATGCTTAGAACAGATAAAGAAGAATAAAACTTGGGAATTGGTTCGTACACCTAAAGACAAAAATGTGATAGGAACTAAGTGGGTTTTTAGAAAAAAAATACTGAAGAATGAATTGTTGTAAGGAACAAGGAAAGATTCCTATGCAAAGTCTATTCAAAACAAGAAGGCATGGATTTTTAAGAGACATTTTATCCTCTTGCTAGAATAGAATTTTTTGAGACTATTCTTGGCTTATGCTACACACAAAGACTTCAAGGTATATCAGATGAATGTGAAATATGCATTTCTAAATGGGGATCTTGAAGATGAGGTATGCATAGAACAACCAGATGGATTTCCTCTATCAGTAGATGGAGACATGGTATGAAAGTTGATGAAGGCATTGTATAGACTGAAGGAAGCTCCAAGGGATTGGTATGAAAGGTTATACAAGTACATACTTTGCCTTGGAATCATAAAAGCTAATGCTAATAGTAATTTATATTTTAGAACTAATCAAGATGGAGTTTTGATTATAGAAGTATTTTTTGATGATATTATTTTTTGAGGAAATGATGAGATGTATAAGAAGTTTTCTAAAGAAATAGAGAATGAATTTTAGATGTCCATGATAGGTGAAATGAGATTCTTTCTAGGACTGCAAATAAATTAGAGCAAGAATGGCATTTTTATTTCTCAAACTAAGTATCATAGAGAAATGTTGAAAAAGTTTGGAATGGAAGATTATAAACCTGTGCGAACACCTACGATGACTGGTAATAAACTATCAAATAATTATGAGACCAAGACTATTTTTCAGACCAAGTGTAGATCAATGATTGGAGGATTACAATATCTAACTCATTCCAGACTGGATATTGCTAATGTTATTGGAATTGTGGCAACATATCAGATAGATCTAAAGAAACACACATGGTTTCTATGAAAAGGATATTCAAATATCTAAAAGGAACAATGAAATATGGTTTATGGTATGGAAAGGATGATTATTTTGAACTTCATGCTTAAACTAATACATATTGGGCAGGAAACATTGTTGATAGGAAGAGTACTAGTAGAGATGCATTTTTCCTTGGGAAAAGGTTTGTTTCATGGTTATGTAAAATGAATGATTGTATAGCTCAATATACTAGTGAATCAGAGTATGTCGTTGCTATTATTAACCACATGTAGCTTTTTTGGATGAAAGAAAAGCATAAAGACATTGGGATAACTTTTCTTCAACCTATGGTTATCCATTGTGCTAACAGTAGTACAGTGAATATGTCAAATAACCCAGTGATGCACTCTAAAAATAAACATATTTCTATTGAGTATCACTTTTTGAGAGATAAGGTGGAAGAGAAAGAAATAAGGGTGGAGTACATTAGCACAAAAGAATAGATTGCAGACATCTTTACAAAGTTGTTGCCAAAAGATGCCTTTGAGTATCTCAGAGGTATCCTTGGAGTGCACACCCCTCCTTGTGAGAATTAAATGATGTAGGAATGTCGTAGACCATAGGTTTTCAAAGCCTTGTTATATTATGGACTTGATGTATGGATCTACTCCTCAGGGGGAGTGATAATTGAGGATAGTTGTTGAATATAGTTGATGACTTGTGGCAGCCTTTTCCATTTTTGTCAAAGGGGGAGAGATTATATGAGAAAATGCCTACTGTATTGGGAGATTGTATGAAGAGATTCTATGGGAACAGACTCTATGAGAAGCTTTATAGAGTTTTGGATTTATAAAACTATAGGAAGATGGATTTTCCCATATATTGACATCAATCCCAAAGGGGGAGATTTTTGGATATTGCTTATGCATTGGGGAAAATTGTTTGATACATTTAAAATGTTTAATCACTACATTATCTTGGTGATTAAATTAGCATTCTTACTATTATCATTCAAGTTTTGTCACTGATGTCAACATATGTTTTTATAAGGAAAATAGACTGGTTGCTATAGTGTACATACACTCTACAGATGTTTCAAAATGCACAGAGTTATTTGGGAGTACAAGAATGTGTTGCGATCTTATGTCTAAGATCCCATGATGTAATGTTGTGTATTGGATGAAATACATAGGTTTTTGTGAAGAATGGTTACTAGACTCTAACAATGGAAGTTAATGGAGTTAGTCTCTATGTTTTGGGTATATCTAACATATGGTATGGATTCAGTGTATGCGAGCTTAAGTGATGACAATTAGTGTATTGGAGAATGTTCATTGGTCTACGTAAGGTAAGGAAAGAAGGACAACATCAGCTATTGCATGTATTTTGGAGGATAGATATTTTTAAGCTGACTTGGGAGAAGTAGTGTGTATTATGAATGGAAAACATGGATTATGAATGTCGGTCCTTAATTAATGCAATATATTATTGTATACTTATTTTAGATATCATGTGTATATTAACAAGGATTTATGTAATTTTTGTAAATTAGGAAAGCTTAATTAGCGGACTTGATCATGGAAAATGTAACAAGGTATATATGTAAGATCTTTTCTTGAAAAAGATGTTTGCAAAATTGATATGTTGTGAAAGAGGATTGTGGAAGTTGTAATCTTGTGTCTGTTGGATGTAGAGATGATGATTGTAAGTACTTCATTGGAACTGATGAAGCAAAGATAATTGCTATCAAACACTTTACAAGTAAATTATGTATATCCTCATATACACTTGCATTGCGAGCAATGTGTTGTGAAGGTGCACTTAACCTTCTTTGGGAAATGAGCCTACCACTTTTCTTTGACTCCTAATAGGTTTTTCCTCTAACAAGGACTATATACTATAATTTTTTAATCAGCTCCTAATAGAGCTAGACCATCTAACACGGATACTATACTCTAAGTAAATCATTAGTTGGTGCTAATTCCCATTGAGGTTTTTACCTTTAATAGGTTTTTGATAAAGGGTGCTCCCCTTAATACCACAAACACATAACAGAAATAGAGAAACAACAACAATATGTAAGAACAGAAAATTGGCTTCTTATTATCTCCACAAATGTGGAATTACAAACTTTTAGAATTACAATATGCAAAGCTACATGGGAATTCCCTTACAATATTCTATAGGACAAAGCCTTGAATCAATTCTCAAATTTACTACCCAGAAATATCCCGAACTACCTAAGACAACACTACAGACCATTCTTATATAGGCAATTTCCACCGCCCGAGAAGGTTCCAGAAATTTGGCCCTTTAGGCCGACAAAACAAAGAATTATTTATTTTTCACAATTATTACAATAGGGTCGGCTCAAAAGAAATATAAAATATTATTTTAGGTAACCGAACTTTCGGAGGCCATAAATTTTTAACTGTAGCTTTTCTTTACTATTGTAACCACTTTTCGGAAATACCATGATGAGATCTATAGTGCTTAACAAGCAATAGTGTCAGTCAACTAGGGGTCAATTGTGATCCGAAGCCTCTATGGCCTTCAAAACTGACCTAAAAGATTTTGTACCCAAAAACCTCAATAACTTCACCAATACCGATGATGTGGCAATGAAACTCAACTTGTAGGCTGAAATGAATGGGATGAGCCTCCAACTGTGAAACCAGAACATTCCAAGATCATATGACCAACTGACTAAAAATATTAAGTTTCCATAAATAGAAGCTTTGCACAAGAAAGCCCTTATTGAAAATAAAACCTGAAATATTTTTGGGTGATGCAAGATTTCTCTTACACCCAAGATGCTCCTGCATCAGACACCCAGGGTAATTTGAGAAGACCTTGTCAGGACTCAAGTGTGCAGAGGAAAACCAAGATGGTTAACCTCCTCCTTCGTTAGCCAAGATGAATCTTTAATAGGTCATTCTTTCCATTTGACCAAATACTCTTCATATATCCTATTCCTTGTGCTTCTACCAACATGACTATCTAGTATGTCTTCAATCTCCTTGGTATCTGAACTGGTTGCTAGAATACTCCACTGTGCTGCTGTAACCTCATCTTCAACACCTCCTTCATGATACTCTGTCAGATATGGTCCAAACTTCTTCATTTTCAGCTTGTTATATGTACCAACTAGAAAGCGCTCCTTTCACAAATGAACCATGACTTCATCTCCGACTAGAAATTCCTTATGCCTCCTTTTCTCATATCCCTTAGCCTTATACTACACATTCATCTTGGTAATATTCTTCCTCACCTCCTCATGGATGTTCTTCAAGTGTTCTGCAAAATCCTCAGCTTCAACACTACTTATTTCTCCTTTATCTATCTTCCTCAACTCAAATGCATTTCTGGGACTACTTCCATATACAATCTGTGGATGATGTGATGAACTAAACTTCAAATCTATCTTCAACTCTTCACTTTCTGCTAGTGTCATTCTATGTGTTGCCTTATTTGGAAAACTAGCTCCTGGAATCAAGTCCATCTGATTACTGATCTTTCTTACTCGTGGTAATCCATCAGGCACATTATCAGATACAATATCTTCAAACTCATTCAATAATTCTCCAACTTCTATAGGTACATCTTCTACTTCATCTTTCCTAGGCTTTGGAATTAAGGTAAAACACATATGCTCATGCCGCATACCATCTAATAAATTTATTCTATCAACAAAAGTTATCCTTGCATTACCACATACCTTTTCTTCTATTTCCTTCAATGGTTTTAGCTTATGTCGCACTCTATCCTTTGTCAGGGAATAGGTATTCACATGACCATCATGTACAACACATCTATCAAACTGCCAAGGTCTACCCAACAACATATGAAATGCATCAATAGATATGATATCACATAGTACCTCATCTTGGTACCTGCCAATCTTGAATTTCACTGGGCACTATTCACTGACCATGACCTTGTGGTCATCCTGCATGCAGGCAACCCGATATGAATGTGGGTGTTTCTACCTCTTGAGCTTCAACTTTGTCACCATCTCTTTTGACACCAAATTATCAGTACTGCCACTATCAATAATCGCATCACAATACTTACCCTTACACTTGCACCTGGTGTGAAACAGGTTCCTCCTTTGCTCAGGTTCATTCTCACCACTCAGCAGGACTCTTCTGTTAATCAATGTTTCTCCTTTTTCAGCATCTTTAGAATGTGATGATCTAACATGTTCATCTACATGTGCAACTCTGGCCTAGCCTTCATTCCTCCTATCCATCCTTCCTTGGCATTGAGGACATTCAAATTCCCTATGACCTTCTTCTCCATAGTGAAAACATGTTCCACGAAAGTATCCTCTTCCTAAACCTTGTCCTCTTCCTCTTCCTCTTCCTCTCTAATCTCTATTGTTCTGATCTTGGAAATGATTGAAATTATCTCCTCTCTGATTCTGACTATTACTGGCCTCATCCTACTTTTTCAGATCTTCATTTCGATCTTCATATGATCATCCACCAGATCTTCCATCACGACCTCTTCCACTTTGTCTGCTCTCAAACTTCTTGTTCAGCTTTTCCTCTACTTTTAAGGAAAATTGGTATGCCTCTTCAATACTGCTCATTCAAACCAGATTCAAATCCTCCTGAATGCTCGGCCTCAACCCATTAAGGTAATGGTAAAATTTCTCCTTATCAACTTTCACATGTCCTATTCTAATGAGGATTCAATAAAACTCCTTTGTATACTCCTGAACAGATCTTCCTACTTGCTTCAAACTTTGCATTTTTCTCAGTGGGTCAAGCTCATAATCAACAGGGATGAACTGTCACTTCAATCTATCCACCATCTGACCCCATCTTGTGATTTTATCCTTTCCTCTTCAATTTCACTCCAATTGAATCTCTTGCCACTAGATCTTCGCATGACCCTTCTGTCTAGCCTTCGCAATATCCTTCACAATATCAGGATCCTCAATATCTTCAAACTCAAAATATTATTCACATGCATTGATCCAGTCGATCAATTCCTTTGGTTTAAGATTTTTGGAAACTATCGGAAGCTCAATCTTAGGTCTTTTCCTGATCTTTGAGATGGCTCAAAAAAGTCTTTCTTTTTCCTGGTTCACAACTTCAACTTTTCCTTCTTGATCTTCTTCTTCGGCTTCATCCTTGCTTTCATCTTTGACATTAAGATTCATTCCTCTGTGAATCTCCTCTTGCAATGCTCGTACCTATCTTTGCAGTGCCCTAACCTCAGGTGTTACAACACTAGCTCTTCTACCACATTCCCTTCATGGAGGCATTTTTTTGATTATCATTGAAACCCTAACCACGGTCCTAGTGCAAACTACCTCATAGTCAGTGATTTGTCTACACAGAAACCCTAACCCACGGTCCTGGTGCAAATTGCCTCACAATCGGCAATCTATTTACACATTCAGGAACTCCTACTCTAATACCACTTGATGAATGGTGCTCCCATTAATACCACAAACACATAACAAAAATAGAGAAACAACAACAATATGCAAGAACAGAAAATTGGCTTCTTATTATCTCCACAAATGTGGAATTACAAACTTTTAGAATTACAATATGTAAAGTCACATGGGCATTCCCTTACAATATTTTGTAGGACAAAGCCTCGAATCAATACCTAGATCTACTACCTAGAACTATCCCAAACTACCTAAGATGATACTACAAACCTTTCTTATATAGGCAATTTCCATTGCTCAAGAAGGTTCTAGAAATTTAGCCCTTTAGGCCGACAAAACATAGAATTATTTATTTTTCACAATTATTACAATACGGTCGGCTTAAAAGAAATACAAAATATGATTTTAGGTAACCCAACTTCTAGAGGCCATAACTTTTTAACTGTAGCTCTATTTTACTATTGTAACCACTTTTCATAAATACCATGATAAGAGCTACAGTGCTTGATAGGTGCTAGCGCCAGTCAACTAAGGGTCAATCATGATCCAGAGCCTCTAGGGCCTTCAAAATTGACCTGAAAGATTTCATACACAAAAACCTCAATAAATTCACCAATAGTGATGATGTGGCAATGAAAATCAACTGGTAGGCTGAAATGACTGGGTTGAACCTCCAACTGTGAAACCAGAACATTCCGAGATCATATGACCAACTTACTAAAAATAGTAAGTTTCCATAAATAGCAGCTCTGCACAAGAAAGCCCTTATTGAAAACAAAACCAGAAATATTTTTGGATGATGCAAGATTGCTCTTACACCCAAGATGCTCTTGCATCAGGTTTCCCCAACAACAAAATATTGTGTTGTTGTGTTGGCATTCATTATGTTCATTTGATTTGGATTTGCTGCTACTTACATTTCAAATTTTAATATTCTGTCATATAACTAATTCACCCCCTTCTCAGTTATATTAGTGAACTATTATTCCTAACAATGAAGTTTTGAGGCCACATTTTGATCCTATCTTTTTTTTAACAAAACAACCTATAACTTGGTTTGTCTTATCGTCATGCAACTTCTTTATAATTTTACTAGGCCAAACATTTTGATAATTTTTAAATGAGAGAGTGGTCCTTGTCGAGATCAACTATTGATAAAATTCAAGATTAGACACTCTCTTTTGATATTGAAGGTATTACCAAACATGGATCTGACCTATTAGAACCTAATTATATGAAGAAAATTAATTGAAATCCATCGAAGCCCATCAAATAAGACATGCTAGAGATAAATGAAATAGATTAAATGGACCATATCTTTAAAAGAACTATAAAATGCATGGAAAGAGAATAAAGGACAAAAATAAGGAGCCACTTCATCCTAGACCTCTTCAGCTCCTACGCAAAGTTCTCTAAATAGCACACTATCCAATACCCCTATAATAAATGTGATAATTGAAATCAATTCACATGCTATAGGAGGAGGTGATGAGCCACCAGAAAAGAATATGGAACTAAACAAACTTCTGGTTCTAGTTCCCTACCACATACTGAAATGAAAATAGATGATGAGATTGAGAAGCAAGATACAAAATCCCAAGAGGATGAATCTAAAGAGACTCCAAAGAAACAACAAGAGTTTCTAGAAAAAGAGCAACAAGATACTCAAGGAAGAGAAATAGAGGTACCTCATGAAGAAGCTGGAAGAATAAAAGAGATAATCCTAAATCATCCTTCCTCCACTTCTATTTTGGGTAAAGCATTAAAATCTCCATTTTCAAAACCTTCTAAAATAGTAACTTCTCTAGTCTTGAGGAAATTATCTTTTAACTATAAGTCTCTAAAAATCACTACTTGGGTTCTTACTACTCCAACATCATTGGAGAAAACCTTGGAAAAGAAGAGGAAGAGAGAAGAAGATAGGAAGCCTTCTAAGCAAGTTGTCTCCCAATTATTGCAAACACCATCAACAATGAAGATGAAGAAATTAAAAACCATAAGAAATTTACAACTAAATAGGGAAACATGGTATGTATTCCTAGAAATGACCCAAACCTTACTAGTGAGGGATTCAGATGAAGTTTTAGCATCTAATTTTCTTGTTTAATTATAATTCACATAGGTGTGCCCCAACTTGGTATGTACATGAGGTTGTGGAATTTGACTAACCAAAAGATTGAAGAAATGCTGACAAAAATTAAACTGGACAAGGAACAACTTAAAACGATGGTTTTCTTACTTTCTAAATTTTTCTGAAATTATTACTACCATTATCTTCCCAAAGAGAAAGTACCTTTGATACCATCTTGGATCCTACCTCTAATAATAATAAATCATTAATAACACAATTTCAAATGTATAGACACCTTAATAGCATAACCATAAAATGGATAGAAGATCTTAATGTGAGGACTCTTCCATCTATCATCCATCTAAGAAAATCCTATAGGTCTCTAATTATTGGGAAAAATAAAATAACAGCATAAATTGAAGTGCTTAAGGAGGAAGAAAGCTCCTATAGATGAGACCTAATGTCAATCAAAGAGGTAACTGATATAAAAATTTAGAAAAAAAATTAGAATGTAATTGAATCGGGTTTTCTATGATCCCCAGATAAACCACTTTGGAGGTTTGTGTTTGGCTTGGCATACAAGTATGAGTGCATTACAAAAAGAACTAAGAAGATGAAGGAATGACTAGATGTTATGAAACAAGATTTATAAAGAAGAAAAAGTCATTTATCGAATTGGTTATGACTTACATTAAGAAGAGGAAAAATATGTCGCTACTATGAATGATTCGAAAACTATATATCAATATAATATTGATCATATAACTAATCTGTATGTGTATTTCAAGGAGTAGTATAATAAATTGACTAGAATCTATGCAACATTGAGGTGGTGTGGAAAATTTTATTAAACATTTAATGAAAAGTTTGAAGACATGAGAAAAGGTATTTTTTACTAGACCATTTGAAGTACAAATGTTAGTGTTGCAGGATTGAAGACATGAAAAGGGGGCATGTGACACTTAACAATTGGTGTTCTATGTTATTTCATGTGATAGTTTCTTTTTAGTTACATGATATTTTTGTTTTCAATTTGATGATGTTATTGTAAAGACTGTTCTATGTAACTTCCTGCAGGGAAAATAGACTATATATTTTCTTGGAACCCATTGCAAATGATGGAAATTTTTTGTTTAGTTTTCCCCTATTACTGTGACAAATGGGTGAGAATCAAGACATGAATTATGATTATTATTCATTAGAGAAATTCTATTATTGAATTGGTGAATAAAGGATGAATTTAATAATTTAATTATAGGTTTCAAGCTATGCTTTTAAATTTTTTCTTATAAGGTGATATGTGAGACATCATTTGTTTCTTTTCTTTATTATTGATGGTGTTGAAATATTTACATTTCTTACATTTAAAATACTATATACAATATTTATGGTCATCGAGGTCCATGCATAGAACTTTTTTTCATTTCTTCAAGTATGTTTTCTTTGTATGATTGTGAGAAATTTTTTTTAGATCATTTGATTTTCCTTTCAAGTATTAGACTTTATGGCTAATCATAGTTGTGTCATAGTGATGAACATTCATTAGAATCTTCTCCTATTCTCTAGTTAATAGAACATACCATTTATTATTGAAAAATAACAAAATACATTTATTGTGAGTCTACTATAGGGAGTTGCACCTATAAAATTCAGAGATCAAATTTCTATTTTTTTATTACAATGTGTTCTTCTACTCTTAATAGAAGGGTCTTATGAGGGTTTGAGTCAATATTATATTAAGGAAAATCTATTAACCAACATATGTATGAATCCTATGGAGGAGGATTCATATACAGCTTGATAGTGGACAATGGTGTAGTTTTTTTTCTTTTATTTTCCCTAACTAATATAGTAAGAATGTTAAAGCCAATTAAAAGAACAATCTCATATTGACACAATGAGAGAGGATAATTTTAACAAACATGTGTCCTATATGGATAAATTATAATTTTTTATCAAGTCATTATAAAGTTGTCTCCATGATTCAATTGATCTTTCCCTAGTCTTGGCCATATTTTATTGTTGCTCATTCTTCTCTTATATTTTTTTTATGTCTAATGTGAAACCCCTTTATACTACAATATTGATTAAGAGAACTTCCCCACTTTATACAAGGAAAATATATTGTATGGTCCATATGTTATTAGCTAAGTACTGTTAGTTATATGAATCCTATTTATAAAAAAAATATCCTTGCTTTCTTTTGCTTCTTTGTTTGGTTTTGAGACAATATAAAAATACAAGTGGAATAAATTCCTTTACATACAATTGTGTTTCCTTTTTTAAATGTGATAATTTTATAGTATCCCCATTTTGTATTGTAGGATTTGAAAATAATATATCACTAAGAATTATTTCATAGAAATCTATTTCTAGTCATTCAGTTTACACCTTCCTTCGTGTAACACCCTCTCCGATGATTATACTTGGACTGTTTGATTTGGACATTTTACATTATGATAATTAGAGCTTTGTATTCACATTTATGTTTATGATGATATTCTTATCAGATATTTAGATATACTCACCTATGATTAGTGTTTATTAAATTTAAAATCATTCATCCTGTATATACTTATGAAGATTTAATGAGCTAACCCAAGGATTTGGAAGTTAACCATTATATATGTGATGGCTCATGCTTTATGTATATGTGATTGATGTTTTTTCATGACTCAGGACAAAGTTGTAGTTACTCACTTAGTTGAGGTCCACATGATGTATCGATCCTGGTCATCGGTTATGCAGGCTTGCACCTATACCGAGCATCATCTCCACCTGGTCTCACAGATCTCAGCGAGCCCTCAAAATCATCGATTATTTTTGTTGTTATGGGGATATCACTAAGGTTCCACTGCAGGGAATTCTACCTCTGACCCTTTTATGTCCCTTAGGTGGGGAGTTTCTAAGTTAGTCCTTGTGTTGATGCCGAGTTATTGTGTGATCTTAGTTGTTAGATTATGTGGAGTGCATTGCTTGTTTCTTGCATTTATGGAGCATGAGATATTGTGTATGGTGGCTTTAATTATGTATAATTTATCATCTATCTTGTGTTGGTAGTTACCCTTTATATATGTATCGTTATTGTACCATATAAGAGTATAATTTAGTATTTGATTAAATAATGTTTTTATAGTATCGATGGTAGTAATATGTTTTAGAATATTGATAATAATATGATTCAGACATTAATAATAATAATAATAATGTGCTTATTTTATACATATGATGGTATATGTACACATATATGCATATGGATACATATATTTATAATTATTTGTGAAATATGAATTATTGTATTTAATTATATTTATATATATTTTTTTGTGGATAATAAATTATTGTCTTAAAAGATAATTAGTAATACTATCTATATGGGATAGAAATTAAATAAGTAAATGGTAACCCTCTTTACTATAGCCTAGGTAATTGTTACTCTAATTTCCATATACATGCAAATTTGGCGAAGACCTATTCTAAGGTCTTTGTTTTCACCTTGCCAAGAACCCTTGAAAGTTTCATGTCTTTATCTATTTTCCCGTGGTCTCTACAACTATTTATAGGCCTCTGGCTAGGTGCAAAACCCTTAAAAATTCAAAAAGTAGCCATTTGAGCTAAATAAACCCTACAAACCCTAGCCTTCATTCTATTTGGCTGTTACTTTTTCTACAACTTAAAGTCCCAATATCCACATGCTTTTAATTTCCCTTCGGTCACCAGTTCTCTAAGTTCTTTGGCGCTTACCTTTTTCTCTCGGCAAACTGGTGACTGCAGTGTTTCTCCTGGTCCTGAAATAAAATGGCAGTTCCCTTAAGTATTTAGCGACTCCATGGATTGCCTTCAGTCAGGCATTTGCTAACTGTAACCCCAGGTTGGACTTTTAGTTTAGTGATTCTATGAGTGCCTTGTTCGCGCATTCTTCAGACTTAACTGAGGTTAAGATTTCTATTCAGCAACTGAGCAAATTTCCTTTGGCCACACATTTGCTAAGACCTCAGGGGTGAAGATTTTTAATGGGGTCCCAGTTGATGAGATCAATGGTTGTCATAGGATCTCATAGCATGTGTCAAAGGCTTGCGATCTTACAACAACCGTTGATCTTCCCTTTTCTCAACGCTTCAAGCTTTTGTGGCTCTACTGCCATGGTGTCCTACTTGGAGGCTTTTTATTGGTCGAGGGATGATGACTTGTATTTTGTCAATGGGCCTAGGGATGTCAGAAGCTTGGAAATCTATAGCTAGCATGTGTTCTCATGAAATGTGTTAGAGGTATGTGATTATAAGACAACCATTGATTCTCCTTGGTGACGTAACTCTTCATGCCTGGTGGGTCCACTTCTACGTGTACACAAACGATAGCTTCTCATTGGTCCACATGGTAGTGATTCAGAAATGTGTCTGTGGGACTAGGTTTCCAACATTTTAAAAGGGCTCTGACATCTACAAAAGATCAACAGCTGGCGCATGTCCGCAAGGAATCTTTCTGACACATGCGATCATGCGCCCACCATTTATCTTACTTTATCTCCAGGCTCTGTCAAGTGGGTCCTCTTTTCTGATGTGCTTGAATGTGATTGGTTGCCACATGTTGATGAGGACTTCTAGGTGGACCGATGTGCCAGTAGGGTCATGGTTTAATGCAGATCTATGACATGCATATGATCTGAAGGAATATACAAAACATATGAGATCTTACACTTGCCGTTGGATTAGAATCTTGTCTTAAGTGGGTCCAATGTCAGGGGAGAGTTGAGGTGGTTGCTAATGGAGTGGCTAGAATGAATAGAAAGGTGACATGTGGTAGTTTGGGCCCAGGGTTAATAAATTATTAAGTGTTTGGCTGACTGAAGGATTGTTTGCATTTTCTTAATGGAACCAGGGTTAGTTAAAAGACCCAATGATTCAGCAAAATGCCTTGTTCATTGAAATGCCTAACCAGACCAGGGTTAAGAAATGGATTTCATGAATGAGAAAAGGGTCTTCAGTCGCATGGTCACCGAATCACTTAAAGGATAAAAGGGCTTGAGGTGGGTCCAAATGTGCTAACATGTCAATTTGCTTGCTTCTCATTGGCCGTTGACTTCCACAGTGGCATTTGACTTGTCAAAGGGGGATTTTAGGTTGTTTTCTCACTGCATCATGGCCATTCATCTGCTAGGAAAAGATTTAACATCAATGACTATGTTTTAAAAATATATCTGCTAGCCATTAATATTTGAATTTGAATATCCCTGCGAAGGTTTTGCTAGGGTTTTTGTTCTTGCGGCCATACGCGACAAAGTGGGTAGCTAGAATTTAATTCTTCAGGATAGTGGAGGTTGGAAGGATGATGATGGATGATCTAGTAGTTGGTGCTGTGGACTTTATAGAGTACCATGTCATGTTGAAGCTTTAATGAGCTTGGCACCACCTTTTGCAGGGTTAATCATTTTAAACCCAAATATCTTCAGGATCAGATTTGTTAGCCTTCATGGCTTAGTGGAGTTGCAGGTGGGTAGATGGATCGAGGTTACTATGTCTATAGGAGGGGCTCAGTACAAGATCAACATGCAATGAAAGATCTGATCTGATTGTCAGTGTTCTTAGAGTTTTTATGATGGATCATCGATGTACCTTTAGGGTTTGATTATTGTATTGTAAATCTTGTAACCCTAGTTAGGTTCTTGACTCCTACCTATGTGTAGTTGAGTACGTATATATTGTATTTTTTGGAGCTTTTGAGCTCAGAGTTGGACAATTGTAGAAGAAATTCACCTTTTCTTAAGGGTCATCTATGGTATCATCTCTACCCTCTGGCTTATAAAGTTGTATTTCCCCAATTGATAATTTAAAATATTGTAGAGGTATTTTGTGATAATCCTTCATGTCCCTAGGCTTCCTTGTTTGAATTATCTCTTATTGGATCAAAGTGTATGATTTTTTTAGTGATATCTTAGGGTTCCTAATCCCTCTTACTTTCTATAATTATGTGTGTTGTTGTGTTTGATCTAATTTGGATGTTTTTGTGGGTATACTTCAACCCCCTAATGGTTTTGTCTCAATCCTACACTGAGTTGCAGAGGTGAATGTCTTCTTGCAGGTTATACATTGTGTCTTATGTTCAAGCCCTGCTATGAAACACTTATGCAAGCCTATTCAGTAAGTTGTGACCTACTAGACCTAAGCCTTTCATTGATTCCATTCCTTTATACTGAGATCCAAACCCTAATTTTGGTGCATCACCTAGTTGGTAGTTTGCTTTTAGTCATTTCCCTTTCCAAGTATTCCTTCTATCCCTTTCCCTCAAAAGTTTTACTTTTCCATGTCTAGAAGCAAATTAAGGTGATTATCCAAGAGGAACCATCCTAGAACCTGGAGGTCTCATCTTAGTTAGCATAGGTCCCACAACCTAGAGATGATTCCCATGTTACACTAGGTTATCAAGACTACAAGAGCTTGAAACAATGGTGCAAACTTAGTGTATAACAGTTCTAGCATGCCCAGTGGGAGAACACAAGAAGTTCATTATTTGAAGATTATGTTATCTCTGATATACAAGTTGCATAATACAAACCTTTAGAAGCTATTTCATTAGGTATATCTTACGACTCCACTAATTTCAAAGATCTAGGCCAACCTTGTTTAAGGTGTATGAGAAATATTAAGACTAGAAGCTCAAAGCCCTCTAAATTTTTAGAGTTTCCCTCAAGAAGAAGTCACAAAGGCAAGTCAAATCAAAGAACATCCCCTGCAAGGAGAGTTCAGTCTACACCTCCTGATACTGTAGAAAGGAGACCTTTTCCTTTTCATTCTAGAAGAAGAGGTGGATCTCTAACTAGAGATCTAGAGGAGGATTCAAATCTAGTAGCAAATATAGCTCATATAGTTGTCAACCTTCAGATTCCAACTCCTACAATGGCTAGGCAGTTTGCTTTTGCACCATTCAACCAAGGGAGTCCATTAGCCTTTGCTCAACATCATGATGTTCCCTTGGTGGCACTTAAGAGTATACCTGATTTGACAGGTGAAGGGCAGACAACTACTTTTGAACACATAAGAGATGTGAGCACCATCTGTAGCATACACAATATTACTCAAGAGGATGTGGCCACAAAATTATTAGTAGCCTCTCTAGAAGGTAAGGCTCTTGAATGGTTTAGAACTCTAACTATAGGTTCTATTACTTCATGGGATGAGTTAGGAGATGCATTAAGTAAACATTTTGAGGATAAATTAGATAACTTGTCTCTAGTAGAGTAATTAACAACTATTAAGAGAGACCCTCAAGAGCCAATGAAAAATTACAATAGTAGATTCCTCAAAACATGGAATAGAATTCCAGTATCAGTAAGACCATCAGCTTACCATGCCTTTTTATATTACTTACAAAGTCTAAATGGTCAAATTTCTATCATGATCCAATCTATGGGTGGTACTTCTTTACTCCAAGCCTTTGACATAGCTCTCAAGGCTGAAAATTGTTTGATTCAAGCAGGCATGATTGCTAGAAGACCACCAATGCCCATTTTTCCTAGCCTTCAACCCATTGCACCTACCCAAGTACCCCCATTCACCCCTATTCCCACCATACTAGCACCTCAGGCTAGTACCAGTGGTCAAGAGCTAATAGCTAGTTTCTCTCAAGAGTTGCAAGAAATAAAGAATAGCCAAGAAAGTAGTAAGGAAGAAATGACAAATTTGTTGTAGACCTTGACTAAAAAGGTCACAAATCTAAAGAAGCAAGGTTAAGGAATCAGACCACCATTTCAATCACAAGGCCAATGTCCTAATCAATCATATCAGAATCAAGGATAGCCTTATCAATAAAATAGGCCATCATACTAAGGAGTCTATCAAGGACAAAGACAAAGTTTTAATTAGAGACCATTCCAGCCATATAACCCTGCACCTCTCAATTCTACAAATCTAGTGAGGGATATGATTCCTAGTCAAAACAATATGGCTATGGATAATGAATGGTTCTTTCCTTGTAATCAGCCTCATAATCAGGCTACATGTTCAAATGGATGGATGAACCAAACTCTAATGGTTCAAAATGCCTCACAAGCTCAATCAGAGGCTTCATCCAGTGGCCTAGTTCCTCAACAAGAATCACAAGATAATGAGACTGCTCTTTTCAATTGGGAACGACCAGACTTTAATGGGGTCAATGATGAAGCTACTTTTGTTGCCTATACAAGAGCAAAGAGAAGAGCTCAAGACATGGAAAGAGAAGATTCCAATGCCAAAGCCACCACATCTACATAGCCACTGCAACAAGCTAATCTCATCACACCTAAGGAGGCCCCTGTCATCACAAGCAAAGAAGGCCAACATTCTAAAGAATTGGAGCCCATCATAGTGAAGGCACAACAAAGGGTATACAATGTGACACCTTTTAATATTGTAGACAACATGAAGAAGGTGAATGTCACCATGTCTATGTGGGACTCTTTGGCTCTTCTAGGACAAGCTGAAATCTTGAAGAAATTTATGACAGAGGCATCAACTCCTCAACCAGCAAAAGAAGCTACAAAGCCAGTGTTGGTTAACACTAATCAAGAAAAGGAGGCTCCAAGTAGCAACTCCAAAGGTAATGCCACACAAGGTAGGAATTCAAAGCCACCTCCCTTTTATGTATCTTTAATCATTGGAAAATCTTTAGTACATAATTGCATGGTAGATAGTGGAGCTACTAGCATTGTAATGCCCAAGAAGGTAGCTGACCAACTAGGACTAAAATATGAACCCTTCCAGAAGAAGGTTACCCAACTTGATGGATCCTCGGTCAATACTATAGGTGTGGCTAAGGCTACTAGTTTAATCCTGCATGCTAGTCCTAATTTTTCCATCCTCCTTGATATATACATTATAGATCTCCCTACATTATTTTCCATATGTTTGTCAAGGGAGTTTACAGCCAAGATAGGAGGGTATCTATCTTCTGACTAGTCTCACATGCTATTTCATACAAGGTATGGGACCAAGGTCACCATTAAGTCAAAACCATTAGCAACACACCATATAAAACCTTATGTGTCCAATACCATCAATGTAAATTGCCCCATATTTGATGATAGTAACTTCCAAACCATTACTGATGCAAGCACAAAGATAGAGAGTATCCCTGATATTCTTCTAGATGAAAGAGATTCAAAGGCCCAAGAAAATCTTTTTTGGGATTTTGGTTTGGGAAGTTATTAATACAAGAAAGTGGATCCATAGAGCCAAGCCTTTTCAAAGAAGACACTGATTCAGAGGATCAGAATAATCAGGTTTGGGAACTATTTTTTGATGGGGCTAGAAGTAGACATGGTTCTGGTGGTGGTGCTATGTTAGTGTCCCAAAAAGGAGAAAGGTATTATACTGCCTTTAGATTCAATGTCTCTTGCACTAGCAATACTGTAGAATATGAAAGCCTAGTCAATGGACTAGAGTGGGCTAGAAAAAGAGGGCTTAAGGCCTTAAAAGTTTATGGTGATAGTGAATTAGTTGTCAGCCAAGTAAGAGGGATAAGTGCAACCAAAAATGACACCTTGAAAGCATACAAGCATAGATTTTGGGATGCAATTGAAGATTTCCATGCTTTCAATATTGTTGCTATCCCTAGGAAGCTAAACCAAAATGTAGATAGGTTAGCTACTATTGGATCTCAGTATGACATTCCAAATAGAATTTCAAAAGAAATGGATCAAAAACATATCGGAGTGATTGTTAGACCTTCTATTCTTGATAATGATGCTAATTGGTAGGTGTTTGACAATGATGAACAAATTCTACAATTCTTGTTTGAAGATGTCTTTTCAGAGCATAATCAAGATAGGCTATCATAGAATTATGGTGATCAAGTGATACAACTAAAATTCAATATGATTCCTAGAGGTATTGTTACATTAGAGGTTGTCTTCAACAAGGATGATGAAGTTAAGAAGAACAAAGCTAGCCTGGTAGTCCAACAAGAACATTGTATTGAATTAGAGTTGCAACCAGGTAAGAGCTTAAAATTTAGAAAGGTAAACACTGAATTGGAGAAGCAAGCTTATACCCAATTATTCAAAGAATTCAATGATGTTTTTGCATGGCAATATGAGGATGTCAAAGGTTTTGACCCTACCCTTGCCCAGCACACTATTGAATTAGAACCAAATGCCAAACCAATGAGGTAGAAGCAAAGGACTATTAATCCCAATCTTGAGCCACTTGTGCATAAAGAAGTACTCAAACTAATAGAAAGTGGTATCATCTACCCCATTAAGCATACTAGTTGGGTTTCCAACCTTGTTCCTGTTAGGAAGAAGAATGGGGAATTGGGGTTATTTGTTGGCTTCAGGGATCTTAACAGGGCCTCTCTAAAAGACCACCATCCATTACCCTCAATGGAAAAAATTTTGCAATGTGTCTCTGGATCTAAGAGAATTTCATTATTGGATGGCTATTCAGGATACAATCAGATCTTAGTAAATGAAGAGGATCAATACAAGACTACATTTACAACCAAGTGGGGAACCATGTCTTATCAAAAGATGCCCTTTGGTTTGTCAAATGTAGGTGCTACATTCCAAAAGGCAATCAATATGGCCTTTAAAAGCCTCATGTACAGGTTTGTGTTGGTCTACTTGGATGACATAACTATCTATTCTAAACATATAGTAGATCACATCAAACATTTGAGGAATATTTTTGAAAGATGTAGAGAATTTGGGATATCTCTTAATCCCAAGAAATGTGTGTTTGTAGTTCATGAAGGAAAATTGTTGGGATATGTAGTATCCAAAGAAGGGATCATAGTAGACCATGAGAGAATTGCAACCATCTTAGAGCTACCCTTGCCACATCATAAGAAAAGTCTCCAATCTTTCATAGGAAAGATTAATTTTGTTAGGAGGTTCTTGCCTAACATTTCAAATTTACTCAAGCCTTTGACAGCCATGTTGAAGAAGAGTTCAAGTTTTAGTTGGACCAAAGAAGGGAGAGTCAATTTCCAAGCTATCAAAGAGGCCTTGACAGAAGCCCCTACTCTCCTAAACCCAAATTTTAGTAAGGATTGTATCCTTTATGCTTATGGAGGACATGATGCCATATCTACAATGCCAAATCAAGAAAATTCAAATGGATTGGAGTAGCCTATTGCTTTCTTTAGCAAAGGTTTAAGGGGGTATGAACAAAGGTACTCTTTTGTAGAGAAACATGTACTTGCTATGGTAAAGAGCCTTAAAAAGTTCAAATATTTGTTGACCCATAGCAAGGTACACTTGAAGGTTACTCATCCAAGTGTCAAAGAGTTTTTTCTTTCCAAAGACCTAAATGAGAAAAGAGCTGGTTGGATCACCAAGGTGATGGAATATGACATAGATATTCAAACTACCAAGTTGGTTAGAGGAAGAGGTCTTTGTGAACATTTGGCATTAGATGAAAGTTCAAAGAAATTAGAGAAAATAGATGCATCTCTAGTGGTGCATTCTACAGGAGAACAAGCCAAGGCAACAAGCGGGTTGCCTAATATGATCAATTACTTGAAGACAGGACAATGTCCTGTAGGTTTGGATTCAGCAAAAAGAAGGTATTATAGATTACAATCTGTTCCTTTTGTGCTGATAGATGAAGTTCTTTTTAGAAAGGATCACAATGGTGTCCTTTTAAGATGCATAGATTCAAAAAAGGTAGCAGATGTACTATTTGAGTTTCATGATGGACCTTCTAGAGGTCACTTTTCTCCTAGGACTACTACTTTTAAAATCATGAGGGCTGGGTACTATTGGCCATCTATCTTTAAGGATAGTCATGATTATGTGAGAAAATGCATCAAGTTTTCCATGTTTGTAGGAAAGGAGAGGCTTGCCGCCTTGCCCCTACATCGAGTCAGAATAGAGAAACCTTTCATGAAGTGGGGTATAGATTTGATTGATATGATCAATCCTCCATCTAGTGTAGGCCATAAATGGATAATCACTGCAACAGATTACTTCACTAGATGGACAGAAGCAGTTGCATTAAAAGAAGCCAATGAGAGTGTTGTCTTAGGTTTTTATGATGATATAGCCCATAGGTTTGGCACTTTAGACTCCATAATTTTAGATAATGCATTAGCATTCATAGGCCTTAAGGTCTTAGAATGGGTAGTCAAGAATGGAATCTATTTGAATACCAGTTCCAATTACTACACCCAAGGTAATGGCTTGGCAGAATCCACCAATAATAACTTGATTAGAAAAATCAAGAAGACTCTTCAAGAAAATTAGAGAGATTGGCATACTAAGCTCAGGTCTGCCTTATGGTTAGATAGAATTACTCCAAAAAAGATCATTGAGAATTCTCCTTATGTGTTAGTGTATGGAAAAGAGGCCAATTTTTCCATCTCAGCTGAATTGCCAGCTTTGGACTTAGCTACTCAATATGCCCTATCTGAGGAAGGAGATCCTTTGCAGATCAAATATGCTCAGTTGATGGAGCTAGAGGAAATTAGAGACAAATCCATGAGAGATATGGAGTTCCACCAGATCCAGACAAAGAGAAACTTTGATAAAAGAGCCAAGGTCAAAAATTTCAAGGTGGGAGATGTAGTTCTCAAATGGGATGAATTCAAATCCAGACTTGGCAGGCATACAAAATTTGATTCCTTTTGGGCTAGACCATTTGTTATAATAGAGTGCAAGGGATCCAATGCTTTTCAACTATCAAATATGGAAGGGGTTCCCCTATTTATCTTAGTGAATGGTTTCCACTTAAAGCCCTGCTTTGAGGTTATTCCCTCTTTGTAAATTCTTGTAAATATGTGTTTTTCTACTTACTTTCCATGTTTTCTAGGTTAGTTTCCTGCTTTCCAAGAAGTGCTTCTGCACAAGTTTCATCCCTCTGTTTAGTTTTTTTTATGCTGAAGTTTTTTGTTCCTGTAATGACCCCATGCGCAACGGATTATGTCAAGGCCACTGATCTATGTCTAGTAGACTGACATCTAGTAGAAATCGCCAAAATGTTACCCTAATTTCCATATACATGCAAATTTGGTGAAGACCTATCCCAAGGTCTCCATTTTCACCTTGCCAAGCACCCCTAAAAGTTTCATGGCTTTATCTATTTTCCCCTTGTCTCTACAACTATTGATAGGCCTCTGGCTAGGTGCAAAACCCTTAAAAATTCAAAAAGTAGCCATTTGAGCTAAATAAAACCTGCAAACCCTAGCCTTCATTCTATTTGGTTGTTAGTTTTTCCACAACTTAAAGTCCCAATATACATGTGCTTTTAATTTTCCTTCGATCGCCAGTTCTCTAAGTTTTCTAGCGGTTACCTTTTTCTCTCAGCAAATTGGCGACTGCAGGGTTTCTCCTGGTTGCTAAATAAAATGGCGATTCGCTTAAGATTTCAGTGACTCCCCAGATTGCCTTCAGTCAGGCATTCACTAACTATAATGCTAGGTTGGACTTTTGGTTTAGCGATTCTATGAGTGCCTTGTTCGCGCATTCTTCAGACTTAACCAAGGTTAAGATTTCTATTCAGTGACTGAGTGAATTTCCTTTGGCCGTGCATTCACTAAGACCTCAGGGGTTAAGATTTTTAGTGGGGTCCCAGTTGATGAGATCAATAGTTGTCATAGGATCTCATAGCATTTGTCAGAGGCTTGCGATCTTATGACAACTGTCGATCTTCCCTTTTCTCAGTGCTTCAAGCTTTTGTGGGTTTGCTGCCATGATGTCCTACTTGGAGGCTTTTTATTGGTCGAGGGATGATGACTTGTATTTTGTCAGCAGGCCTAGGGATGTCAGAAACTTGGAAATCTATGGCTGGCATGTGTTCTCATGAAATGTGTCAGAGGTATGTGATTATAAGAAAACTATTGATTTTCCTTGGTGACGTAACTCTTCATGTCTAGCGGGTCCATTGCTACATGTACACAGATGGTAGCTTCTCATTGGTCCACATGGTAGTGATTTGGCAATGTGTTAGTGGGACCATGTTTCCATCATTTTAAAAGGGCTCTAACATCTATAGAAGATCAACGACTAGCGCATGTCCACAAGGAATCTTTTTGACACATGTGATCATGCACCCGCCATTGATCTTACTTTATCTCTGGGCTCTGTCAGGTGGGTCCTCTTTTCTGATGTGCTCAAATGTGATTGGTTGCCACATGTTGATGAGGACTTCCAGGTGGACTGATGTGCCAGTAGGGTCATGGTTTAATGTAGATTTATGGCGGGCATATGATCTGAAGGAATATTTGAAACATATGAGATCTTGCACCCGTCGTTGGATTAGAATCTTGTCTTAAGTGGGTCCGATGTCATGGGAGAGCTGAGGTGGTTGCTTATGGAGTGGTTGGAAGGAATAGAAAGGTGACATGTGGTAGTTTGGGCCCAGGGTTAACAAAGTATTAAGTGGCTCAGTGACTGAACGATTGCTTGCATTCGCTTAATGGAACTAGGGTTACTTAAAAGACCCAGTGATTTAGCGAAATGCCTTGTTCACTGAATCTATTAACCAAACTAGTGTTAAGAAATGGATTTCATGAATGAGAAAGGGGTCTTTAGTTGTGTGGTTGCCGAATGACTTAAAGGAGGAAAGGGCTCGAGGTGGGTCCAAATGTGCTAACATGTCAATTTGCTCACTTCTCATTGGCCCCTGACTTCCATGGTGGTGTTTGACTTGTCAGAGGGGGATTTTAAGTTTTTTTCTCAGTGCATCATGGCCGTTAATCTGTTGGGAAAAGATTTCACATCGATGGCTACATTTTAAAAATATATTTTCTAGCCATTAATATTTGAATTTGAATATCCCTGCGAAGGTTTCGCTAGGGTTTTTGTTCTTGCGGCCATGCGTGACAAAGTGGGTAGCTAGAATTTAATTCTTTAGGATAGTGGAGGTTGGAAGGATGATGATGGACGATTTGGTAGTTAGCACTACAGACTTTACAGAGTACCATGTCATGTTGAAGCTTTAATGAGCTTGGCACCACCTTTTTCAAGGTTAATCATTTTAAACCCAAATATCTTTAGGATTAGATTTGTGAGCCTTCATGGCTTAGTGGAGTTGTAGGTGGGTAGATGGATTGAGGTTGTTGTGTCTGTAGGAGGGGCTCAGTACAAGATCAACACGCAAAGAAAGATCTGATTTGATTGCTAGTGTTCTTAGAGTTTTTATGATGGGTCATCAGTGTACCTTTAGGGTTTGTTTATTATATTGTAAATCTTGTAACCCTAGTTAGGTTCTTGACTCCTACCTATGTGCAGTTGAGTATGTATATATTGTATTTTTTGGAGCTTTTGAGCTTAGAGTTGGATAATTGTAGAAGAAATTCACCTTTTCTTAAGGGTCATCTATGGTATCATCTCTACCCTCTGGCTTATATAGTTGTATTTCCCCCATTGATAATTTAAAATATTGCAGAGGTATTTTGTGACAATCCTTCATGTGCCTATGATTCTTTGTTTGAATTATCTCTTATTGGATCAAAGTGTATGATGTTTTTAGTGATATCTTAAGGTTCGTGATCCCTCTTACTTTCTATAATTGTGTGTGTTATTGTTTTTTATCTGATTTGGATGTATTTGTGGGTATACTTCAACCCCCTAACAGTTTTGTCTCAATCCTACACTAAGTTGCAGAGGTGAATGATTGCTTGCAGGTTATAGGTTGTGTCTTACGTTCAGGCCCTCCTATGAAACACTTATGCAAGCCTATTTAGTAAGTTGTGACCTACTAGACCTAAGCCTTTCATTGATTCTATTCCTTTATACTGAGATCCAAACCCTAATTTTGGTGCATCACCTAGTAGGTAGTTTGCTTTCAGTCATTTCCCTTTCCAAGCATTCTTTCTATCCCTTTCCCTCAAAAGTTTTACTTTTCCATGTCTAGAAGCAAATTAAGGTGATTATCCAAGAGGAACCATCCTAGAATCTGGAGGTCTCATCTTAGTTAGCATAGGTCCCACTGTGATGCCCAAAAGTTGGGGCAAAACACAACCAACAAATTTTTTTAAAAGGTGATAAGTTTCTACACACAAGATGCGGGTTAGTGAGTTCAACGACGAGGTTACAATGAATCAGGTGAACAACCTCGACAATGCTGTCTAAAAAGGATGCTAGAGGAAAATTAATTAAGGTTAAGTACGTCCATCTTCATGACGATCAAAATTATCGTTCGTCAACTAGAGATCTCAAAGGTTGGCTAAGAGGACATGGTTGATTAATGCTAACGGTGTACCATGTAGGTCAACCTATTCTTAAATATTATTTAAGTGTATTATTAATTAATAATTATAAAATATTAATTAATTAATATAATTATTAATTAATTAATAAATTATAATATATTAACCTATAAAACATAACATGTTCTAATATTTACATCATTGGATTAAATAACATTAACAAATTAATATAACAAAACAATGCAAACATACATCTATCCATGACAATCATTATTTGCATAATAACAAAATAACATAATTTAATTAATAAAAGAATTACATTGCATAACACATAATTTACAAAACAAACATGATATCATATGTTATCTAACAACCTTTATTAACCCCTAAACTAGCTTAGCAAACTAACTATCTAAATATCTAACTTAACTACTCACTAAACTAACTTTATTAAACTAGCCTTTTTGATAATAAAATTGCTTTTCATAAAAAAATCCATCTAATGTTATTAATAACACATTATCTCAAAATAACATATTTAATTAATATTCTAAACTATCTTAACAACCTACTAATTAAACTTATCTACTAAACATCCTACTAAACAATCTTTTAATCCTCTAAATATCCTACATCTAACAACTACCCTATCTTCCTTATTAACTCCCATCTCCTCTTTCTAATCTCTCCTCACCCACGTGCCATGAGGAGTCTATATCCCAAAAAGGCTAAGGGGGGCGAACCAAGGAGGATGAGGTGCTTTGGGAGAAGGTTTCAATAATTAGCCAAGTTTAGAGTGCCCACCTAACCATGGCAAGTTCAAAACAACCAAGGAAATTTATTACATGTTTATCTTCCTTCAAAAGCTGCGTGGTTTAAGAAGACAAGGTTTAAAAAGCTAACCAAACTGACTTGCTGAGGTGTCACCAAGGACACCATCCCATCACTAAAAGGTTTGGGATTTAATGACCAAGACTTTGCATTCAACCACCTGCGCCTAGGGGGAAAAGACTTTCAAAAAGGTAAGAATGATAATTTTGAATTTATGTTTATTTAATTGCTTGGCAAAAAGGTGGCATGATAAATATTAATATTAAATGACTGTGGTTGGATTTTTGTATGGGAATTCTTTCCCATACAAAATCCAGAGAGCTATTTGCTCTCTTAAAATTTCTGGGTAGTGTTATTCATTTTTTTTGCACTACTAGTTCATTTTCTTCTTTGAAAATTTATGAATTCATAGCAATGAAAATAGGTAGTCTCTTAGGTGGAATAAGGGGTTTAGAATATAGAGATTAGATAGTATTTCATACATAGAATTACATAGTTTGTTTGATAATCAAATAAGGTCTTTTATAAAGACTAAATGCTCATAGTTTTTCATAGTTTTCTCTTGTCAATATCATAGAACTAAGGAGTGTTTTCAAACACATATTCAGAGTATATTTGAATTGATCTTAACCAATTTAAAACATCTAATGGAGCTACAATCTCCTTATTTCATTCAAGTAAGAGCTGATAACATATCAATATAGATTCTATCAACTTGAAGAACTCATTGCAATAATTAAGAGAGTAATTTCAATGGTAGAGAGAGAGATAAAGGTCTTTTAAGAAACATTCAAGGATTCATCTTATACATATTATGAATTACATAACATCTCATTATCTTTATCCCATTGAAATTTACATCATTCCTAGGTTACAAAGTAACATTGCAATATTCAAATGAAGCTTTCTTTTCTTTACATGAATCTCATAATGAAAGCATCTTATAAATTTGGCAATGATAGATCAATATAGCAACATGTTTTTCTTTCTAAATACATTATACAAGAGCTCCAAAGGGAGATTGAATACATCATTCCAAATTTACAAGGATGAATCAAATATGGAGTGAATTCCTCTTTCAAACATAGAGTGAATTCCTCATTCAAACACATCAAAGCAAAAGTCTTTATCTTCTTTAGCATCATGCTTCCATACTTCAAAATCTGCAAATGCAAACAAAACAAGGAAAAGACCATGGGAGATCACCTCCCATCCAAGGTCTCTCATGAGACCACCCCCGAGCTTGGGGAGAACACATTGAACAGGTTACAAACATATACACACAATCACAACATGATTTAACAAACATGGACAAAATTCCCAAATTCCCTCAAGAAGTAAACTAAGGAATTCCCATGAATTTCCTTTGTAGGGTGTGGTAGACAAAACCATGGAGATTACCATTGCATAATATACAAGGCCACACATGGACCCATATTTCTCAAATACATACAAGGCACACATGGCCAATTTTCCCTCCTTATGCCCCCCATTGCCACAAGGGCTACATGCAAGGTCTCTTGGGGAAAATCACTCACCCAAGGTTCATCCTTCCCCACACATGGAGGAGACTCTACACATGGAGTTGCCTCCATTTCCACACCCCCTCTTGATTTCTCTTCCCTCCCAAGGGTGAGAGAATCTAAGAGTAAACAACCCAAAAATTCAATTACATGATAAACACATATGCAAGCTTGCTCTCACCATGACCAACCATGGGGAGCTAAAACACAACACTAAACAAAACAAACCTCCACCATGACCAACCATGGGGAGCCAAGAACATTATCATTTTAACAAACATCTCAAACAAACAGAGAGAGCACATGAATTCCTACCTCAAATCCAAGCTATGGTAGAATGTTGTTGAGCCCTAATCCAAGCTTCAAGCCTTTTTTCCTCTAACTTTCTGAAAGCTCCCTAAAAATAGAGAATGGGTGAATGAATCACCCAAAGCCAAAATTTCCTCTAAATAGGGCTTCTACACCTAACCTCATAAATGAGGTTCCAACATGCAAGTTGCAATTTTCGCTCAAGAAGGAAAATGAATTTTTAAAAGGGTCCTAAAGTCACTTTTAGGCTTCTAAAGAGGTGAAAATACCCCTAACCCATGGATACATGGAATGGGTTAACAAATTAAGCATAAAACTATCTCCTAAGGCCATTATTAACCCTCTAAACCCATGTCGAGAAATAACATCGAAAATGGGGAATGAGATTGCATAAAGATTCCTATGGCAGAAAGGAGTGCTAAGATATCCCTAAAACTCCTAGCAAGTGCTCTCACACAACACACGACGTACCTTAATAACATTGAACATAGGTGTCAAACGACACTTCACAAAATAACATTTCACGAAAGGTACATCCAGAATAACAACACATAACATACAAACATTCAAATTACTGTTACGAAATAAATTACTTAACAACGAGGCCTCAGGTCTCTTAATAGATGGGGCCTTGGTTTAACTGGTTACCCTATGTTCAATGTGCTTTCCCCGAATGTGTTTCCATGGTCCTTCCACCTGCAATACCTAAATGCAGCATCAGTAATTCAAGGAAGAAAACCTTTACAATAACATATATGATATAGCGAAATTTAAACATTAAATTGCATAATTCAACTCATACGTCAATTGCATATAATATTCATGATTTGATTGCACATTTCAAATGAAATTCCATAATGTAATTTAAATATCATCAAGATCATCAGGTTCACAAAACATCATATAAAAACATAAACCAAATCTATACATCATGGATCCCATAAGCAGAATCATCAAAAGAACAATCCAACGAGTCCAAACATAATATAACAGTAGTCGACAAAGTCCAAGTATCTCTGAAAGAAACATAATCAAAAAGATAGCTAATATGTACAACATAGGATCACTATGTGGGCCGAAAGTG
The DNA here is from genome assembly GCA_027943335.1 of Chamaecyparis obtusa. Classification (NCBI taxonomy): domain Eukaryota; kingdom Viridiplantae; phylum Streptophyta; class Pinopsida; order Cupressales; family Cupressaceae; genus Chamaecyparis; species Chamaecyparis obtusa. Next base: position 79,446 of record BSBK01011553.1, on the reverse strand, counting down.
GACCTCACATCCACCCCCTCTAGGTATGAACATCCTCCTGGAGTTCATCAAAGAGGTGTGGATACTGGGCCCTCATCTGAGCTGCATCCTCCCATGAGGCTGTGACCTCATCATAGCAATCCCACTGGACCCTAACCTGGTCCAGCATTCTGCCTCGAAGTACCAACGTCCGACGAGCCAAAATGCGAATGGGCTCTAGTGCTAGCTGGCCATCTGACTCCACCTGCAAGGCATCCCAGTCAATAATATGAGACTCATCATAGATATACTTTCGCAAAACTGATACATGGAACACATCGTGGATGCGTGACAGGCTAGGTGGCAAGGCTAGATGATAAGCAACGGGCCCTATCCTCTCTAGGATCTCAAATGGACCAACAAAATGAGGTGCGAGCTTAGAGCCCTTTCCAAAATGGATTGGACTCTTGTGCGGTCGCACTCTCAAGAAAACTCTGTCTCCCACAAGGTAGGCTCGGTCAATCCTCTTCGCATCTGCATACTTCTTCTGTCTATCCTGAGCCTCTAAGAGACGCTGCCTAATCAGGGTGACCTGCTGCTCCATATCTCGAACTAACTCAGGACCAATAGAAACTCTGTCCTCGATCCTATCCCAACTCAGTGGGGTCCTGCAAGGTCTACCATACAATGCCTGGAAAGGTGGCATTCCCAATGATGTATGATGCCCATTGTTATAGGCAAACTCCACAAGATGAAGATACTCCTCCCACCGGGTCTGATGATCCATAACGTACATGCGAAGCATGTCCTCTAAAACCTGATTGACCCTCTCGGTCTGCCCATCTGTCTCAGGGCGATAGGCGGTACTAAAATTGAGCCTAGTGCCCAATGCTGCCTGAAGCTCTCTCCAAAATGAAGAAGTGAAAAGAGAATCTCTATCCGAGATGATCTTATGAGGTATGCCATGAAGTCTGACAATATCTCATAAGAACACCTGGGCTACTGCGGGTGCTGTGAAGGTAGTACGAACTGGAGAGAAGTGGGCTACCTTAGTCAACCGGTCCACCGTCACCATAATAGCATCATGGCATCGGGAAGACATCAGAAGACCAACTATAAAATCCATGGATATAACCTCCCACTTCCATACTGGAATCTCATGCGACTGCAGGAGTCCACCAGGATGGCAGTGCTCTGCCTTAACTTGCTGACACTCAAGACACCTGGCCACTATCTCAGCAATCTGTAATCTCATGCCTAGCCAATGATACAGCTGCCTCAAATCTGCATGTAGCTTCTTAATCCCAGGATGTGCTGCATAAGGTGCTCTGTGAGCCTCTAGTATAATGAAAGCACGTAAATCTCTGGTAGAAGGTACATAGATACGGTCTTGATGACGTAAAAGTCCATCGGACTCTAAAGTATAACCAACATACTTCCCTTCCAAGGGTCTCTGAGACTGAATCATCTCACATATCTCAGAATACCACTCATCATCCTGAAGATGATGGAGGATTCATCCTCTCAAATCTGTGCCTGCAGTCATAGAATAAATATCATGTCGTCTCCTGCTCAAGGCATCTGCAACCATGTTCTCCTTCCCCTTGATGTAGTGAACATCAAAGTCATATTCACATAAGAACTCCATCCATCGCCTCTGCCGAGCATTAAGGTTCGGCTGAGTGAATATATACTGAAGACTCTGATGGTCTGAATGAAGCTCAAAATGGTGACCTAAGAGGAAGTGACGCCAACGTGCTAAGGCATGTACCACTGCTGCAAGCTCTAAATCATGCGTGGGATAATTGAGCTCATGAGTCTTAAGCTTCCTAGACTCGTAAGCAATGGCTCGCCCTCCCTGCATAAGGACTACCCCTAAACCATCTAAAGAAGCATCTGAGCACACCACAAATTCTGCTGAAGGATCTGGCACTGCAAGAATCGGTGCACTGGTGAGCACTCTCTTGAGCTCCTGAAAAGCCCTCTCACACTTCTCTGTCCACTCGAACTTCTTCCCCTTTCGCTGAAGAGAAGTGATAGGATGTGCCACTCTAGAAAATCCTTCAACGAAACGTCTGTAATAACCGGCAAGACCCATGAAACTTCTGACCTCAGTCACTGTGGTAGGTGCTGGCCAATTCATAATGGCCTCAATCTTTGATGGGTCTACTAAGATCCCATCACCAGATATGACATGCCCCAAATACTTAACCTCTCTTCTGAAGAAGGAACACTTCAACAAGCTGCCAAACAACTGATTATCTCTCAAACACTGCAAAACCTGTCTCAGGTGCTCTTCGTGCTCCTTCTCATCCTTAGAATAAATCAAGATGTCATCAAGGAAGATTATAACAAACTTATCTAAGAAGGTGTGGAATACACCGTTCATAAGGCTCATAAATACAGCTGGGGCATTCGTAAGACCGAAAGGTACCACTGTAAATTCATAGTGGCCGTACCTAGTGCGAAATGCGGTCTTATGAATGTCACTGTCAACTATCCTCAACTGATGGTACCCTGACTTAAGATCTATCTTGGAGAATACTCGGGCACCCTGCAACTGATCAAACAAGTCATCAATTCTAGGTAGTGGATACCGATTCTTAATGGTAACCTTATTCAACTGTCGGTAATCCATGCACAACCTAAGTGACCCATCCTTCTTCTTAACGAAGATCACTGGCGCACCCCAAGGAGAAACACTAGGACGAATGTGTCCCTTCTCTAGCAACTCCTCAAGCTGAATCTTGAGCTCATTAAGCTCATTCGTGGTCATCCTATAGGGCGCTCTAGATACTGGCTCAGCTCCTGGCACAAGGTCTATGTGAAAGTCTACTGCTCTGCGAGGAGGCATACCAGGTAACTCTGATGGAAAAACATCTGCAAATTCCTGGAGAATGGGATGGTCATCAAGAGAAGTCTCACTCTCATCCTCATCCCCTCTATCATTGATAGAGATAGCAAACAACTGACAACCCTTCCGCATACACCGCTTAAGTTGCATAGCGGATATCATGTGAAGAGATACTGGTCTCTGAACCCCTGAAATAACTGTAGCCATGCCGTCATCATCCAAACATTCTATCTTCTTCTGGCGGCAATCTAGCTTGGCTCTGTGGGCATATAGCCAATCCATGCCAAGTACTACATCATATGATCCCAAAGGGGTAATCCTAAGGTCTGTGGAAGTGGTCAACTTCCCAATCTGAATCTGGCAATCTCTAACCAAGGAGGTGACTGATACTCTAGAACCGGAAGCCAACTCAACTTCCCAGCTATCTTTCTGCCTAGATGCCACTAGCACGCAACGCTCCACTACAAATGGAGATATAAAGGAGTCGGTGGCTCCTGAGTCAAACAAAATAGAAATACTGCATCCTCGAATCATACCTGCTGACTCAATCACAGTGGCCTGGTGCTCGGCCTGGCGGTTATCTACCGCTGCAAATACTCTATGGGACCTACCTAAGTCCCCCACAGTGGGCTCTGATCTAGCTGCTCTCTGTCCGCTGCCCTGAGGACAATCTCTAGCAATGTGACCCATGCCTCCACAATTGTAGCAAGGTCCTCGCACAAATACCTGTGTCCCCTGTGGCCTACTGAACTGTGATCCACCTCCTCTGGTAGATCCGGTAAAACCACCTCTAGAGGACTGCTGAGTCCCGACAGAAGGTGTAAATGGTGTGTCTGACCTGTGATCCCTCTTCTGTCCCTGACCCTGCGACTGCTTGGGCTTATTGCCCTGATGTCCCTGAGATCCTTTCTGCCTATGGTCCTGTCGACCCTGCTGCTGAGGCTGCTCCTGCTGTGTCTGCTGAGGGGTTTGGAAAGACCCAGAAGAATACCTATTATTCTTCTTCCATCTGTTCCTCTGAAAACCAGAACCCTGTGATGTGGAATTGTTGAACTGAAACCGATCCCGAGAATCAGATGATCCTCTAACAACCTCTTCGGCTACCTTAGCCTTGTCAACTGTATACCGAAGATCTCCGGGAGGTAATATACGTACCATTCCTGCAATGTTGTGGTTCAAACCACTGATAAACCGGTTAACCTGCACTTTCTCATCTCTCATGTACTCCACATACGGGAGTAAATCAATGAACTTGCCCTCATACTGGGCCACTGAAAGTCCCCTCTGCTGAAGGCTGTGGAACTCATCAATACGCTTCTGTCTAAACTGCTCTGACAGGTACCTGGCCTTGAAGAGCGCTAAGAAAGTCTCCCAAGTCAAAGTATTAAGGTCCAAGTGTCCCTTAAACTGCTCATGATCCCACCATGAAGAGGCTCCAGCCCTCAATAAGTGAATAGCAAAGCGGGCCTTGACATTGCTGTCATAGGCACGCAACCCAAAACATCTGTCTAAGCTATGAAGCCATGACTCTGCCTCAAAACCATCTGTGGATCCCTCAAAAGTGGGTGGGCCAAGGCGCATCAACTCTCTGATAGCATCTCCTGTGTCTCTAGCTCGTGTGCGTCCCTCAATCCTAGGTGGTGGCTCTGGACCATGCACTGACTCAGCCTGACCCTCTTCCCTTCTGGAAGGGCTCCTACTCCGTTCTCTAGTCTCATTCTCTAAACCATGATCCTGTTGGTGACCGAACGGAGGTAGTCTGTCTAGGATAATACCGGCCAAATTCTGAAAAGCTGTCAATAATTCCCGGTTGGGATCTGGTGGAGGTTCGGGAGGGGGATCTTGATTCCCTATCGGAATCTCAATCTCCTCTTCCTGAACGGAGGGAGCATGCCTACGGCCCCTCCCCCGACCTCGCCCGCGTGCACGGGCCTGTCGTGTAACTACTGGCATCCTACACAAGCAAAGAAGTTCAAATGTCAAATGTGGTGGTTAAGGTTCCTAGGGTTGAACATCGCTCTGATACCAAAATGTGATGCCCAAAAGTTGGGGCAAAACACAACCAACAAATTTTTTTAAAAGGTGATAAGTTTCTACACACAAGATGCGGGTTAGTGAGTTCAACGACGAGGTTACAATGAATCAGGTGAACAACCTCGACAATGCTGTCTAAAAAGGATGCTAGAGGAAAATTAATTAAGGTTAAGTACGTCCATCTTCATGACGATCAAAATTATCGTTCGTCAACTAGAGATCTCAAAGGTTGGCTAAGAGGACATGGTTGATTAATGCTAACGGTGTACCATGTAGGTCAACCTATTCTTAAATATTATTTAAGTGTATTATTAATTAATAATTATAAAATATTAATTAATTAATATAATTATGAATTAATTAATAAATTATAATATATTAACCTATAAAACATAACATGTTCTAATATTTACATCATTGGATTAAATAACATTAACAAATTAATATAACAAAACAATGCAAACATACATCTATCCATGACAATCATTATTTGCATAATAACAAAATAACATAATTTAATTAATAAAAGAATTACATTGCATAACACATAATTTACAAAACAAACATGATATCATATGTTATCTAACAACCTTTATTAACCCCTAAACTAGCTTAGCAAACTAACTATCTAAATATCTAACTTAACTACTCACTAAACTAACTTTATTAAACTAGCCTTTTTGATAATAAAATTGCTTTTCATAAAAAAATCCATCTAATGTTATTAATAACACATTATGTCAAAATAACATATTTAATTAATATTCTAAACTATCTTAACAACCTACTAATTAAACTTATCTACTAAACATCCTACTAAACAATCTTTTAATCCTCTAAATATCCTACATCTAACAACTACCCTATCTTCCTTATTAACTCCCATCTCCTCTTTCTAATCTCTCCTCACCCACGTGCCATGAGGAGTCTATATCCCAAAAAGGCTAAGGGGCACAAACCAAGGAGGATGAGGTGCTTTGGGAGAAGGTTTCAATAATTAGCCAAGTTTAGAGTGCCCACCTAACCATGGCAAGTTCAAAACAACCAAGGAAATTTATTACATGTTTATCTTCCTTCAAAAGCTGCGTGGTTTAAGAAGACAAGGTTTAAAAAGCTAACCAAACTGACTTGCTGAGGTGTCACCAAGGACACCATCCCATCACTAAAAGGTTTGGGATTTAATGACCAAGACTTTGCATTCAACCACCTGCGCCTAGGGGGAAAAGACTTTCAAAAAGGTAAGAATGATAATTTTGAATTTATGTTTATTTAATTGCTTGGCAAAAAGGTGGCATGATAAATATTAATATTAAATGACTGTGGTTGGATTTTTGTATGGGAATTCTTTCCCATACAAAATCCAGAGAGCTATTTGCTCTCTTAAAATTTCTGGGTAGTGTTATTCATTTTTTTTGCACTACTAGTTCATTTTCTTCTTTGAAAATTTATGAATTCATAGCAATGAAAATAGGTAGTCTCTTAGGTGGAATAAGGGGTTTAGAATATAGAGATTAGATAGTATTTCATACATAGAATTACATAGTTTGTTTGATAATCAAATAAGGTCTTTTATAAAGACTAAATGCTCATAGTTTTTCATAGTTTTCTCTTGTCAATATCATAGAACTAAGGAGTGTTTTCAAACACATATTCAGAGTATATTTGAATTGATCTTAACCAATTTAAAACATCTAATGGAGCTACAATCTCCTTATTTCATTCAAGTAAGAGCTGATAACATATCAATATAGATTCTATCAACTTGAAGAACTCATTGCAATAATTAAGAGAGTAATTTCAATGGTAGAGAGAGAGATAAAGGTCTTTTAAGAAACATGCAAGGATTCATCTTATACATATTATGAATTACATAACATCTCATTATCTTTATCCCATTGAAATTTACATCATTCCTAGGTTACAAAGTAACATTGCAATATTCAAATGAAGCTTGCTTTTCTTTACATGAATCTCATAATGAAAGCATCTTATAAATTTGGCAATGATAGATCAATATAGCAACATGTTTTTCTTTCTAAATACATTATACAAGAGCTCCAAAGGGAGATTGAATACATCATTCCAAATTTACAAGGATGAATCAAATATGGAGTGAATTCCTCTTTCAAACATAGAGTGAATTCCTCATTCAAACACATCAAAGCAAAAGTCTTTATCTTCTTTAGCATCATGCTTCCATACTTCAAAATCTGCAAATGCAAACAAAACAAGGAAAAGACCATGGGAGCTCACCTCCCATCCAAGGTCTCTCATGAGACCACCCCCGAGCTTGGGGAGAACACATTGAACAGGTTACAAACATATACACACAATCACAACATGATTTAACAAACATGGACAAAATTCCCAAATTCCCTCAAGAAGTAAACTAAGGAATTCCCATGAATTTCCTTTGTAGGGTGTGGTAGACAAAACCATGGAGATTACCATTGCATAATATACAAGGCCACACATGGACCCATATTTCTCAAATACATACAAGGCACACATGGCCAATTTTCCCTCCTTATGCCCCCCATTGCCACAAGGGCTACATGCAAGGTCTCTTGGGGAAAATCACTCACCCAAGGTTCATCCTTCCCCACACATGGAGGAGACTCTACACATGGAGTTGCCTCCATTTCCACACCCCCTCTTGATTTCTCTTCCCTCCCAAGGGTGAGAGAATCTAAGAGTAAACAACCCAAAAATTCAATTACATGATAAACACATATGCAAGCTTGCTCTCACCATGACCAACCATGGGGAGCTAAAACACAACACTAAACAAAACATACCTCCACCATGACCAACCATGGGGAGCCAAGAACATGATCATTTTAACAAACATCTCAAACAAACAGAGAGAGCACATGAATTCCTACCTCAAATCCAAGCTATGGTAGAATGTTGTTGAGCCCTAATCCAAGCTTCAAGCCTTTTTTCCTCTAACTTTCTGAAAGCTCCCTAAAAATAGAGAATGGGTGAATGAATCACCCAAAGCCAAAATTTCCTCTAAATAGGGCTTCTACACCTAACCTCATAAATGAGGTTCCAACATGCAAGTTGCAATTTTCGCTCAAGAAGGAAAATGAATTTTTAAAAGGGTCCTAAAGTCACTTTTAGGCTTCTAAAGAGGTGAAAATACCCCTAACCCATGGATACATGGAATGGGTTAACAAATTAAGCATAAAACTATCTCCTAAGGCCATTATTAACCCTCTAAACCCATGTCGAGAAATAACATCGAAAATGGGGAATGAGATTGCATAAAGATTCCTATGGCAGAAAGGAGTGCTAAGATATCCCTAAAACTCCTAGCAAGTGCTCTCACACAACACATGACGTACCTTAATAACATTGAACATAGGTGTCAAACGACACTTCACAAAATAACATTTCACGAAAGGTACATCCAGAATAACAACACATAACATACAAACATTCAAATTACTGTTACGAAATAAATTACTTAACAACGAGGCCTCAGGTCTCTTAATAGACGGGGCCTTGGTTTAACTGGTTACCCGATGTTCAATGTGCTTTCCCCGAATGTGTTTCCATGGTCCTTCCACCTGCAATACCTAAATGCAGCATCAGTAATTCAAGGAAGAAAACCATTACAATAACATATATGATATAGCGAAATTTAAACATTAAATTGCATAATTCAACTCATACGTCAATTGCATATAATATTCATGATTTGATTGCACATTTCAAATGAAATTCCATAACGTAATTTAAATATCATCAAGATCATCAGGTTCACAAAACATCATATAAAAACATAAACCAAATCTATACATCATGGATCCCATAAGCAGAATCATCAAAAGAACAATCCAACAAGTCCAAACATAATATAACAGTAGTCGACAAAGTCCAAGTATCTCTGAAAGAAACATAATCAAAAAGATAGCTAATATGTACAACACAGGATCACTAAGTGGGCCGAAAGTGGACCTCACACCCACAACCTGGAGATGATTCCCATGTTATACTAGGTTATCAAGACTATGAGAGCTTGAAACAAGGGTGCAAACTTAGTGTATAACAATAACTAAGGTAATAGTAAATGTGTTAGAGGTAATATTTACTAATGCTTTCCTTTAGTAAAGGAGACATAAATTACATTATTGGTAATATATATTAATATATTAGTTAATAATCTCTCTCTTTGAGAATGAATTTTATTAATGATTTATTTAGCCTAAACTATTAACCAACTTTTGGTTGGATAGTTTCTTTGGTTGGTTTTTCCTGTGAAACTACTCCCTTAGTTTTTATACGAGAGGAATTCATGTGAGAAGTGGCAGTTGGGAGTCGGATGGAATGATTTGTCAAGAAGCCTTATTGTAGTTTTAAGACATCATGTTGGGAACTTAGTTGGCTGAAGATTTTTCTTAGAAAATTTTATTATAGTTTTAGGAAGAATGTCACATTGAAAACCATAGTATTTTCAAAGGAGGATTGATTCTCCTTCAAGAAGGATTTGAAGAAGTGCTGGTAGGGTTTGAGAAGATTGGATTATTCTTCATCAACCGAATCCCTGTAGGGCTCCAGGTTGGAATTCATCCTGAGAATCAAATCTCCTTTGTGATATGAAATATTGAAAGTTTAGTTTAATATTATTATGCTTGTTGTTTATATATTATTTTTGGTTAATATTCCTCATGGGAATGGTTTGAATATGAATCCATTTATTAATGTTACTGCATTACTACCATCTATTGATATTATATATATATACCTACCAATTGTACTTATTAATGTTATTTATATGCCAGATGATTCTATTTAATAATGGGGTTTATTGCTATTATATATATATGCCAGCCAATTATGTTTATTAATATTGTTTATTAGTAATATATGCCTACCATTTAAATATATTCCATTGTTGTAGTATACAACCATTTTTATTAATGTTTATTATTATTATTATGTGTCAATCGTTTATATTCTGATCATTAATGTTATTATGATTGTATTATGTTTGCAGGTTTTAAGAACTTCATTTAACCCTGAAATAGGGTTGATTTCAGGATGATTTGGGTTTATAATATTGGGGTTGGTTTTGTAACCCAAAATAAGATTGGTTTTGGTTTATTATTTCAAGATGAATTTTTTACACATGAAATAGAGTTGGATTTGTAACCCGAAAAAGGATTGGTTTTGATTTATAATTTGGGGATGGTTTTGTTTATACAAGTATAACATTTAAGTATAAGTTTGATAATTTCTTATACTTTAAGTTATACTTGTATAAATAAATTAGGTACCATTCAAGATGTTTGAGATAGGATTTAGCCTCATAGGAATTAAGATGCAACTTCTAGATTTTAGAATTTTCAAAAAAATCAGACATAGTTAAATTTTAGACATGGGAGGTCTTATGGAACATTGTGTTTTGGCATATGGAATTTAGTGTAAACTTTTTATAGGTTCATAATTTGTTTGGTTGAGGTTATATGGTGTATTTAAATGCTTGAATAAGGTTTAGGTATGGTTAGGGAATCAAAATTAGGGTTTAGGGTTGTCCAGTGGACTAGGACTACCCCAAGGCTTCCTAAACGTTCCTAAACGTTTCTAACTTTCCTATTCTTTGATACATGTTCTCAAATGTCCTTAAGATGTGTTTTACTTCATGTATGATGTGTTTATGGTGCTTGGGTTGAGGGTAGGAAACCTAAGGACACTCACTTATTCTATTGTTTAGAGTTTCTACCCAGCCTATGAGCATTTAGGAAATGTTGGTACCTTGATCTTCTTTTTAGTTGCTATTTGGGAAAGATTACCCCAGCCCTAGGAATGGCCTAGTTGTTATCACTTCCTTGTGAACCTTGGTGTTTATCTCCTAGCATGGGGGAGTGGGCCTTTTGGCATCCACGTGGTTGGGTGGTAAATATTTTTTTATTGAGGTATCTTTTGCGGATGCAGTTTCTAAGGATTTGTGCTTGCATAGAGTTCTTGTTTTGGAAGAATGAAGACTTGTATTTAATTTTCATGATGTAATATTATTTTTACCTCCCAAGAGGAGTTGATTGTAATTTAATCAATAATGTATTTCAAAATGATGTCTTTGGAGTTGGTAGAATTAGGAAAAGGGAAGAGGGAAAATATGAGGTTTATGTAAATGATTTGAAAGGGTTTGTGTAAGGTTTCAAGTAGAATAGTTTGTTGATTAAGGAAAAGTTAGTGAATCAATTGTAATGTTTTCCTATGTGTAATGTTTCAAATGTGTAGATGAATTCTATTATGTAGTACTAATAGTTTAAATGTTATATTATAGACAAAGGATACTTAGGAATATAAACGGATTCAAATGTCGAATTGAAATGAAAAGCATTTTGTATTTTCCTTATAAAGAATCTTCAATGATATGAGGTAATTGCTTAATGGATTTAAAATGAGTAGTTCATAAAATAGAAGGGACCCTTAGGGGAGGAATCTAAGATAAACTATGTTTAAGTTTTGTTCAAGTAATTCATTTTAAAAATTCAAATTTTTTCATAAATCACTACTTAGGTTTTCTTATCTAAAGAGAATCTTTTTTTTCTTCCCAAGTTCCCTTGCAAGGCGTGACATCTTTGGTATTAGAGCACTAGGTTTCCACACTATGAACTTTGGGACTCTTATCTCACTTATTGCTTAGTATTTTGCATATTTTTATTTTGGTTTATCATTATAATATATGATCCTAGATATAGGAACTATGTTCTTGGTATTCATGCTATAGTGTTTTATAAAAGTGTACCCATTTATTCTATGATTAGATTGTCTCACATTAATTATTTATAATTTTCATTCTAGAAATAATGAATGAGCCTCCTAGGTACTTTCATAAATAGTGGATATCTTTCTAATAAATAAATGTTAATGAATTCCTCATATTTTTATGTCACCTTTTTGTTGTACTCCTAGAAAGACTCAAATTAGTATTACAAGTTATTTTGTGCCGTAAGTGTTGATAGTAGCCAACCATAGCTCCTCTAAAAATTTTCATCCCAAGTGCTTGTTATAGCAATTTTAGGTTACTTGATTGATTTGAAAAGGCTTAACACTGCATTTTCCTATAAATGCTAAATTTACATCATAATTGCTATGTCTAATCAATTATTCTAGTTCATGAGCTTTTATACATTGGAATTGAATCACTTGTATTTATAACAATGAGTAAGAAATTACCATGGTAGTAATTATTCTTATAGAGTCAAAATGATGAAATTGTTGAATATGTATAATAGGTTATTGTAAAGGTTAAAGTATTGCATCTTGTTTTCCTTTCCCTCATTTTAGAATAGAATTGAAAAATAAATCTTTGCACGAAACATTAATTTAGGACCTTATTAATTAGGTTGCAACACTATAATTCTTGGGTAATCCTTTTGGCCATGTTGTTTTTGAATAATTATAAATAGTGGGGAACATTTGCTAAATTAACATTGTGAGTATTTCTCTTGGGATTTAAATGTAAATGATAATGTGACATGATACATGATTGATTTTGTTTTTATAAAACCTAAATGTTTACATGAATTACATTAGGGTTATTTGATAATAATAACCATAAATTAAAAAATAAATAAATATATCTTCTGTATTCGTAATAAATGACTAGCGAATGATGTTATGATTTAATTTGGAAATTCTTGGCTAAAGGACCTAAGTTCCCAAGGTCCATTTGTGACTATAAGCCTATGTAGGGATTAACCATAGGGATGAACTTAAGAGTTTTTCATAATGAAAGGAATATGTGTTCTTTTGGTACTATTATTGAAGGAATACGTAGGGTTGATGTAATATTTTCTTGACTCTCTTTCTAAAATTGTTTGTTCTTGACTTGGGGAATAGGTAATATTTAGATGAAACATGGATGCTATGGTAAGTCCAGTAATTATGTGATTATCCTCCCCAAATTGCAATATAGGAAAATGAGAATTCAATGTATTTCCTTATTAGTATTGAAGTCATTATGTTAGTGAATACTAGTGCCTTGAAATGTCTTTATGGTTTGTTGTGTCTTTATTGGAGGGATTTATTATGTGTAATGAAAGTACCTAGCTAATTCATTTATCTGAAAAGATGATACTTGGTCCAATCTTAGTGTCCCTGATTGGGTAAAAAGTGAATATCCATAATAGTTTATAATGATTGGTTTTGAATTTATTATGTGACTAATAAATGTATGTAGTGCAAGTTTATTATTTTATTTCCTTAATTAAAACAAATATGTGTTGATTCGATGACTCTAGGAGAGATATAATGTATCATTTTAAGTCCTCTTGCAGATATAGGTGATATTATGTGAATGGCAGAGATTGATATGTGTATATTGGATATTGACATATGCCCATGAGAAGGTGAAATATGATTAAGTATGTCATTGGTATTTTGTACCATGTAGAAAACAATATGTATTAAAGGAAAAATTGAAATAAATAGATAATATATGATGTTATTGTGTACTTCCTTGTAAATGTGATAAAACTAGTGCTAGTGCTTATGTTGGGTGTTGTGTATAACCAGTAATAATTTGAGCGTCATGGAGTGGTGCAATACAAGTACCATCCACAAAAGTTATGTTTCTGACAAGGGTATGGGATAACCATACCACTCATGTGTTGCTTTCTTGTTTGTCACCCTACTGAGTGCCAACGCATGAGTGTTGGTAAGATCAGTATGTGGAGGGGTAGTAGTGTCACCATTTCTTTGGGTAGTATGTGACGTACGTACAATGGTGGTGCGAAGTGACCTTATCTTCCACTACTCAAGGGAAAAGAGTAAACAATGCTTCCCCTTATGATGAACCGATATATTTGGTTCATAAGTATTTATCCTAATTTTCACAATTATTGAGCACAATACTAGTACTTGATATGAGCCTCTCTAAGGAGATATATGATTTATGGATATGTATATTTCTATGTGGTCCAGCATGTGGAGGGAGATTTTATTAGCCCATGCTATGATGGATAGCATATTCGCACATGTTCCAACATGATGCAATGAATATGATGCCATGCCCCACTATTGTTTTGACATAGTGTTAGGTGATGATGTCATGTTGCTGATGGTAGCGAGTTGAGCTCAAGAACATGATGCCACGTACATGATTATGTGAAGGTGCAATATATGTATGTATTTTGTTTCCTACTTGATGTAGATTATATTAGTGATGCTTGCATGCTTGTAGAGGGGTACCCATGGATGCTCAATTTATAGACATGGTAGGCATATGGGTGGGACCAAGCCATGCATACCTCTGGCTATGATGATGATCTATGCGAGACATCATTATGTGGGGTTTGTCCTATGTGTTCCTAGTCCACAAGGAACACTACCATGCGACATACGACCAGAGTGTGCTTACTCTAGTTAGTGTATGGTCATCTCGAGTGGGTTGGCATGCTTATTCTACACCATCCAATGTAGGGGTGTTTTCGAGGTGAACCCCCTATGCCATGTGGGTAGTGTTGCCCGGGTCCAACCATATGAAGGGATATTGCAATAGCTAGATGTTGTTCACTCCTTCCTTGTGAGGTGACTAGATATAGTCACATAGTGATGTGATGTGAAATTTATGATGAATTTATTTTATCTTCAGTTATGTAGACCAACAATTTTCTTATCTTTTTCTATAATAGTTTAGCCAAGACTTATGAAATTTATCTTGGATTCTTCTTATCTTATTGTTGAGATTGATAATTCTATTTTATTTTATTTCTTATTATTGTTGAGCTTTGATGGCTAAACTATCTTCTTTCATTTTGTTGGTCTTGTGTTGTGTTGTGATTCCTCACTAAAGATGCATGAGGTGGACATGGTGATTATATATGAGAAATTAGACATAGGGAACCCTTAAGGATGGGGGTATGTGAGGCTATTATGCAACTAGTATCAATTACCTTCCTATGTGCAGTGTATGTTCCTTGGAGGCTAACCACCTTACACAAACAAGGGATATGACTCGTGGAATTGTATCGAGGGTCTTCATGATAAAGGCCCAAGACACTGTCAAGCCACAATGTGAGGTATTGATTATGGATTTTGGATATAGATGAGACTAGTATTGTATCCCGGAGTGAGAGCTTGTCTAGTGAGGCATATCCACTCATGATCCTTGTGATGTGTAATCTCAATGATGTGGGCTGATATGATTGTTTGTGAGGAATATTTGGATATGCTCAATATTTTATATTATGTTAAAATATATCATTGTGTTGGATGCAAGTGAAAATTTAATTTATATGTATTGAAAGAGAAGGAATTTGTAATTGATACAAGCACATTAAGACAAGCACCTCTATATAGGATATACTTAAAAATATAGTAATTGATTCAACATGATCTAAGCCTTTAACATAAATACCTATAGAGAACCCATCTTAATAGGGTATGATTCATCCTCCATGGGATTCATACATATGCTAGTTAATAGCTTGTCCTTTTATAATATTGACTCAAACCCTCATAAGACCCTTCTATTAACAATAGAATAACAAACTACAATGAAACAATAGAAATTTGATCTCTGAATTTTATAGGTGTAACTCCCTAGAGTAGATTCACAATAAAAATGTTTTGTTAGTTTTCAATAATAAATGGGATGTTCTACTAACTAGAGAGTAGGATAGGATTCTAATGAATGTTCATCACTATGACACAACCATGATTAGCCATAAAAGCTAATACTTGAAAGGAAAATCAAATGATCGACAATTTTTTTCTCAGTCATACAAAGAAAATATACTTGAAGTCATGAAAAATAATTATATGCATGGACCTCCATGACCATAAATATTATATATAGTATTTTAACCATAAGAAATGTAAATTTGCCAACACCATCAATAATAAAGAAAATAAACAAATGATGACTCACAAATCACCTTATTAGAACAAATTTAAAAGCATAGTTTGAAACCCATAATTAAATTATTAAATTCATCTTATATGAACCAATTCAATAATAGAATTTCACTAATGAATAATAATCATAATTCATGTCTTGATTCTCACTCATTTGTCATAGTAATAGGTGTAAACTAAATAAAAAAATTTGATCATTTGCAATGAGATCCAAGAAAATATATAGTCTATTTTCCTTGTAGGAAGTTACACATAACAGTCTTTACAATAACATCATAAAATAGAAAATAAACATATCATTTGTTGGAGATTTGCCTGGAGGCCAGTACTAACTGTATGTTTGTCATTGATGACAACATATGGAAAGTAGCATGTGTGGAAGTCTTATGTAGTAATCTTTCAGTAGATGTAGCATGGACATGATATTAGCATGATATCATGGGGGTAAAGGTTAACTGTTAGTAAAGACAGTTATATAGCAACTTGTGTCAGCAATGTTCCTAACAGAGTAATAGATAGTGCTCTATGTATAGTTGTTCATACAGTTGTCATGCAGGCTTGCACCCTTGGATATATGTTGAAGACATGTTAGTGATGTTTTAGTTATGGATGCATAGTCAAATATTTAGTACAAGTGAAGTTATGAAGTCACTATTCTCTAGTAGCAGTTTCCTGTGTTTATTTAGAAGAGCTAATAGAGATTTTATTGGTTCTTGAGGTGCACCTATCTTTATGGTGTGTGCCCTTGAAGTTAATCTTAGAGGAGAGTCATTGATGTTTGGTTAAGAGTGCATGAGTTAATTCAACTTATAGAGAAAGATCCAGTTGTTTTGGTAGAGCTGACAGTGTGTAGGGTGCATCTACAATTATCTTATTTGGATAGGTCCCAAAATGTGTTTCCTGCATAGTATCTGACAGAATGTTTGAGGGAGATTTTTATGGCTTCTCTATTATGATTTCAAGGTGGTTCTAATAGGATGACTTGATTATATCATTTAGAGGAAAGATATTTATAGGCAGTCATTTATGATTGCTTGAGTGTGGTTCATGGTTGATTAAGAAGAGACGAGAAGAGTGTGTGAAGTGTTGAACTATCAGAGGAAGTTCAATGTGACCAAGTAAAGTATTTATAATATTCATTAGAATTGGTCCAGATAGTAGGTCTAAGTGCAGTTCACCAACATCCAGATATAGTGTATATCTATTATTCAGAAGGTTCTAGCCTTCGCCCCTTTGAGCGTTGAGCTCTCAGATAGTGCATCCTCTCCCTTAACAGGGACAATTGTAAAAGACTCCTAACAAGGTCTGACCCTCGACCAGGTCTACTGTACTTAATATATTGTAACGCTACTCCTAACCAAGGAAAGGATCTTCTAACAAGGATCACTATACACTAGTACAAAATATTAGTGGGTATCAAGTCCCGCCAGGGTTTTTACCTATTTGGTTTTCCCCATAATCAAAATATTAGTGTTTTGTTCATGTGTTATTTCATTGTGTTAATTCTTTATGCTTAAGTATACTTAATTGGATAAACAATTCAATCTTTTAGATAATTGATTCACCCCCCCTCCTCTCAGTTATCTCTTGGGACTATTCCTAACAATTGGTATCAAAGCCAAGTGCCTCAGAGAGAAAGTTTAATATCTTGAGGTTGATCAAATGGCATACTTTAGGAAAGAAATTCCTCAGTTTGATGGAGAGAATTATCTTGATTGGAAGAACAAGATGGTGACTCATTTGCAGTGCATTACTTTTTAAGTTTTTAATGTAACTATCAAAGCAGCCAAGATTCCTACTTTAGAAGACCTTGCAAAGGATGATTATAATGACACACAAAATAAATTGTTTCATCAGAATGCTATAGCTAAAGAATCTCTTATCAGCGCCCTATCTGATAGTGAATTTTCAAAGATAAAAAAAGTAGACATTGCCCACAAGATACGGAAGCACCTAGAAGACATGTTTAAAGGTGACAAACAAGAAAAGGATGTGCACAAAAAGACATGGAATAAAAGGTACAATGCATTAGAGATGCTACGTGAAGAAAACATCAGAGCTTATAATCAAAGGATAAATGAAGCAGTTGCTGGAATCACCTGAACAATGGTGGAGAACTCTCTGAGGAAGATATTACGAACAAAATGATGACTACTCTCACTCCAGAATATGAAAGGAAGATCAATATCCTTGATGAGACCATGTAGCTTACATCTAATTTCAAGAGAGAGACCTTGATCAACAAAATCTCAGCTTTTGAAATTTAAATATTGAAGACTGAACCTAAAAGTGAGACAGCTTTCAAAGCAATAGTTCATGGTAAGAAATCTGCAAACACTTCTGGTAATTTTGATGAGGATGATGAAGATAAAACTCTAGATGATTTTATTTCTATGATTTCTAAAAGAGAAAAGAAAGGAAAATGAAAATATGAACGTCAATTTCCATTTAAGTGCTTTTCATGTAATAAGATTAGTCACTTTGCATCTAAGTGTCCTACTAGATCTAGAAAGTTCAAAAAGGATTACAAGCCTAAGTACTCTAAAGAATGTTACTTTCCTAAAGATAGAGTTTATGATGAAGATTCATGTCAAGAAGAAATTGGATTCTTTGCTATTATAGACAAAATGAATAATAAGACAGAACATAAAGATGTGAAAGAGAAACAAGAGCTAGCATTGATTTCCCAAGTTGATATAAGGATGGACTAGATTATAGATAGTGGTTTTTCACATCTCATGACAGGTGATAAAGATAGATTTGTTCATCTCAACAAATACAATAGTGGTATGGTTAGACTTCAAGACAACACTCCTAAACCAATAGTTGGTAGAGGAGCCATCACTCTGGATGGAAAGAACAGTACTGATGATGTTCTCTATGTTGATGGTTTGAAACATAACCTTCTCAGTGTTGGATAGTTAGTTGGAAAAGGCTATCAGTTGGAGTTTAAATATGACAAATACATCATTAACAACAAGGATGGTGTTATGATTGCATCAGGGTCAAAGACAAGAGGTAATATTTTTCAACTCAATTAAGAAGCAAGTTGTTTTGTAGCTAAAGTTGATGACAATTGGTTGTGGCATAAAATACTATGTCATATCAATTTTGATAACATAGTAAAGATAAGGAATTTTAAGGCAGTAAGTGATCTACCTAGCATAGGAAAGCCAATTGATACAATATGCAGAGAATGTGTAATGGGAAAGCATGTGAGGAATTCATTCAGGAGCAAGCACAATTCAACAATGAACAAGTTGGATCTGATTCATACAGACCTATGTGGTCCAACTCAAACAAGATCATACTATGGTGAAAGGTATTTCATTTTTTTTGTTGATGATTATACTATGATGAAAGGTATTTCATTGCCAGAGCAGAGAAGTGATCATCGGCTTAGAAGTTGATCGTCTTCATGCTTTTAGAACTCATCTAATTAGAGAGATAGAAACATACGACCAAGAAAGAGCTGAGAGAGAAAGGCAGTCAAAGGTAACAACCATAAAAATCTCAGAGTATCATTTTAATGAAATTGTTATGTGTTTGATTTTTTTATTAGATTTTGTAGTGGGTGAAGAGGCATGCCATTTGTTTTGCACTGAAAATCACATATTTCATAGGCATTGCATACAACAATGGCTTGAAAAGAAATATCAGTGTCCCATGTGCAGGGCTCCAACTTATTCAAATGGGGATTGACAAATTGACTGATTGATAGATGTTGATAAGTCATAATGTTGTTTTCATCATAATACCCGAGAATGATGACATATTTTTTATTAAGTGGAATAAATACATTTTTTAATAGTAATTTCTTTGCCTTCTTTTACTAGTAAGATGAAGCCATGTTTTTATGCATCAAATATCATATAAGATAGCATATGTTAGGTTAAGTTGCAGCTTTAAGAAAAAATATTTTGAAAATTTAAATAGAGGTTAAGGAAACTTCATCCTTTATCGAATATTAAAAAAATAATTATAAATTTTATATAATTTTTCAATCACATAAAATAATGGTTTAGTAATGACTTTTACAATTTATCTTCGTAGACAATAACCAATAACAAATTACAATTTCATAAACTTATGTTTTAGTTATATCTTCGAGCAGTAAAAAGTGTAAGATTTTTATGCTAAAAGTATATGAAAATATTTGTTTGTCACATATTTAGACTAAACTTGGAATCAATAGATTGTCAGGAAGGGAAATTACAAATTTGAATAATTAAAATTTTATCCCAGAGTTGGTCAACCCCATCAACAATAGAGTGGACATTTCTCTAACTTTAGATATTTATTTTTATGTTATCCATGTTTGAATTTGGTTAAGTATCATTGGACAGGTTTCTAGTTATTTCTTGAAGTTGGGAAGACTCAAAAAAAAAAAATTAAAAAAATGAGGAACTAAGGGCATATATGTAAAGCTTATTTTTAAATAAGTAAATAAATTATATTATTGTTTTATGAATAAAATTGAATTTTTCAAATTAGAGGTGTAACTGATAACTTCACAATTGAAAGAATTTTATACTTAATTTTATTATTGCACCTCATATTATTAGATTTAGAACATTAATACAAAGTTGAATTGACTTGAAAAAAGAAAAAAAATTTGATTCATCCTATATTTAGCTTCACTCTTTCAATGACCCTTATATATAATACATTAATTATGAGGGGATTCCTATTCTTTCCTCCTCAAGTAAGAAAATCAAATATCTCAAAAATTATTAGATATTTCTTAAGGTACATTTTATAAATATTATATATCAAACAAAATTTGATCTCAAAATTCTTTAAAAATAATCCTAATTTTTTTCAGCTAAATAGTGGTAGAATCTTCATGAATCTTGTGAGCCAAGTTAAAACTTTTACATCTACTATTCATTTTCTATTTCCTCAAGTTGATAAGTTTCCTATAGATCTATAACCACTTTCTCTCAAGAAGAACTCTTTCCATATTTTCAATGTTAAAATTCTTTTTAATGAAATGATCAATCTAATAGAATATACATTATACTCTAGACCACTTATAATACATACATTGAAAATATTCATTAAATTGTTCATTTCAGAGAAAGCAATGTTCTTCTAAATTTAGGGAAAAAGTAGAAGTGTCATGCCCCGCAAGGGAACCAAGGAAGAAAACAAATATTCTCTTTAGATAAGAAAACCTAAGTAGTAATTGATGAAAAATTTTGAATTTTTAAAATGAATTACTTGAACAAAACTTAAACATAGTTTATCTTATATTCCTCCCCTAAGGTTCCCTTCTATTTTATGAACTACTCATTTAAAATCCATTAAGAATCTACCTCATATCATTGAAGATTGTTTATAAGGAAAATACAAAATGCTTTTCATTTCAATTCAACATTTGAATCTGTCTATATTCCTAAGTATCCTTTGTCTATAATATAACATTTAAAGTGTTAATACTACATAATAGAATTCATCTACACATTTGAAACATTACACATAGGAAATCGTTACACATAGGAGATCATTACATTTGATTCACTAACTTTTCCTTAATCAACAAACTATTCTACTTGAAACCTTACACAAACCCTTTCACATCATTTACATAAACCTCATATTTTCCCTCTTCCCTTTTCCTAATTCTACCCACTCCAAATACATTACATTACAATCATCTCCTCTTGGGAGGTAACAATTTAATTTTACATAATGAAATTTAAATACAAGTCTTCATTCTTCCAAAAAAGGAACACTATGCAAGGATGAATCCTTAGCAACTACATCCGCAAAAGATACCTCGATAAAAATATTTACCACCCAACCACGTGGATGCAAAAGTCTGACTCCCCTGTACTAGGAGATAAACACCAAGGTTCACAAGGAAGTGATAACAACTAGGCCATACCTAGGGTTGGGGTAATCTTTACCAAACAACAATTGAAAAGAAGATCAAGGTACCAACATTTCCTAAAGGCTCATTGGTTGGGTAGAAACTCTAAACAAAAGAATAAGTGAGTGTCCTTAGGTTTCCTACCCTTAACCCAAACATCATAAACACATCTTAAGGACATTTGAGAACATGTATAAAATAATACAAAAGTTAGAAACATTTAGGAACGTTTAGGATGCCTTGGGGTAGTCTTAGTCCACCAAACAACCCTAAACCCTAATTATGATTCCCTAACCATACCTAGACCTTATTCAAGCATCTAAATGCACCATATAACCTCAACCAAACAAATTATGAACCTATATAAAGTTTACAAAAAATTCCATATGCCGAAACATAATGTTCTATAAGACCTCCCATGTCTGAAATTTAACTAAGTCTAATTTGTTTGAAAATTCTAAAATCTAGAAGTTGCATCTTAATTCCTATGAGGCTAAAACCTATCTCAAACATCCTGAATGGTACCTAATTTCTTTATACAAGTATAACTTAAAGTATAAGAAATTATCAAACTTATACTTAAATGTTATACTTCTATAAACAAAACCATCCCCAAATTATAAATCAAAACCAATCATTTTTTGGGTTACAAATCCAACTCTATTTCAGGTATAAAAAATCCGTCCCAAAATTATAAACCAAAACCAATCTTATTTCTGGTTACAAAATCTACCCTGAAATTAGAAACCCGAATCATCCCGAAATCAACCCTATTTCGGGGTTAATTCAACTTCTAAAAATGAACAGACATAATACAATCAATAATAATATTAATGATCAGAATATAAATGACTGGCACATAATAATAATAATAATAATAATAATAATAATAATAATAATAATAATAATAATAATAATAATAATAATAATAATAATAATAATAATAATAATAATAATAATAATAATAATAATAATAATAATAATAATAATAATAATAATAATAGTAATAATAATAATAATAGTAATAATAATAATAATAGTAATAATAATAATAATAGTAATAATAATAATAATAGTAATAATAATAATAATAGTAATAATAATAGTAATAGTAATAATAATAGTAATAGTAATAATAATAGTAATAGTAATAATAATAGTAATAGTAATAATAATAGTAATAGTAATAATAATAGTAATAGTAATAATAATAGTAATAGTAATAATAATAGTAATAGTAATAATAATAGTAATAGTAATAATAATAGTAATAGTAATAATAATAATAATAATAATAATAATAATAATAATAATAATAATAATAATAATAATAATAATAATAATAATAATAATAATAATAATAATAATAATAATAATAATAATAATAATAATAATAATAATAATAATAATAATAATAATAATAATAATAATAATAATAATAATAATAATAATAATAATAATAATAATAATAATAATAATAATAATAAACGTTAATAAAAATGGTTGTATATTACAAAAATGGAATAAATTTAAACAACAAACATATATTACTAATAAACAACATTAATAAACATAATCAGCTAGCATATATATAATATCAATAAACTCCATTATTAAACAAAATTGACTTGCATATAAATAGCATTACCGATTGTTTATAAAACATTATGTTTCGGCATATGGAATTTTGTGTAAACTTTATATAGGTTCATAATTTGTTTGGTTGAGGTTATATTGTGCATTTAGATGCTTGAATAATGTCTAGGTATGGTTAGGGAATCATAATTAGGGTTTAGGGTTGTTTGGTGGACTAAGACTACCCCAAGGCATCCTAAACATTCCTAAATGTTTCTAACTTTTGTATTATTTTATACATGTTCTCAAATTTCCTTAAGATGTGTTTTAATTCATGTATGATGTGTTTATGATGTTTGGGTTAAGGGTAGGAAACCTAAGGACACTCACTTATTCTTTTGTTTAGAGTTTCTACCCAACCTATGAGCCTTTAGGAAATGTTGGTACCTTGATCTTCTTTTCAGTTGTTGTTTGGTAAAGATTAGCCGAACCCTAGGTATGGCCTAGTTGTTATCACTTCCTTGTGAACCTTGGTGTTTATCTCCTAGCATAGGGGAGTCAGACTTTTGCATCCACGTGGTTGGGTGGTAAATATTTTTATCGAGGTATCTTTTGCGGATGTAGTTGCTAAGGATTCATCCTTGCATAGTGTTCCTTTTGTGGAAGAATGAAGACTTGTATTTAAATTTTATTATGTAAAATTAAATTGTTACCTCCCAAGAGGAGATGATTGTAATGTAATGTATTTGGAGTGGGTAGAATTAGGAAAAGGGAAGAGGGAAAATATGAGGTTTATGTAAATGATGTGAAAGTGTTTGTGTAAGGTTTCAAGTAGAATAGTTTATTGATTAAGGAAAAGTTAGTGAATCAAATGTAATGATCTCCTATGTGTAACGATTTCCTATGTGTAATGTTTCAAATGTGTAGATGAATTCTATTATGTAGTATTAACACTTTAAATGTTATATTACAGACAAAGGATACTTAGGAATATAGACGGATTCAAATGTCGAATTGAAATGAAAAGCATTTTGTATTTTCCTAATAAAGAATCTTCAATGATATGAGGTAGTTTCTTAATGGATTTTAGATGAGTAGTTCATAAAATAGAAGGGAACCTTAGGGGAGGAATATAAGATAAACTATGTTTAAGTTTTTTTCAAGTAATTCATTTTAAAAATTCAAAATTTTTCATCAATTACTACTTAGGTTTTCTTATCTAAAGAGAATATTTGTTTTCTTCCTTGGTTCCCTTGTGGGGCATGACACTTCTACTTTTTCCCTAAATTTAGAAGAACATTGTTTTCTCTGAAATGAACAATTTAAAGAATATTTTCAATGTATATATTATAAGTGGTTTAGATTATAATGTATATTCTATTACATTGGTCATTTCATTAAAAAAAATTTTAACATTGAAAATATGGAAAGAGTTCTTCTTGAGAGAAAGTGGTTATAGATCTATAGGAAACTTGTCAACTTGAGGAAATAAAAAATGAATAGTAGATGTAAAAGTCTTAATTTGGCTCACAAGATTCATCAAGATTCTACCACTATTTAGCTGAAAAAAAATTAGGATTATTTTTAAAGAATTTTGAGATCAAATTTTGTTTGATATATAATATTTATAAAATGTACCTTAAGAAATAACTAATAATTTTTGAGATATTTGATTTTCTTACTTGAGGAGGAAAGAATAGGAATCCCCTCATAATTAATGTATTATATATAAGGGTCATTAAAAGAGTTAAGCTAAATATAGGATGAATCAATTTTTTTTTCTTTTTTCAAGTCAATTCAACTTTGTATTAATGTTCTAAATCTAATAATATGAGTTGCAATAATAAAATTAAGTATAAAATTCTTTCAATTGTGAAGTTATCAGTTACACCTCTAATTTGAAAAATTCAGTTTTATTCATAAAACAATAGTATAATTTATTTACTTATTTAAAAATAAACTTTACATATATGGCCTTAGTTCCTCTTTTTTTTTAAATTTCTTTTTTTGAGTCTTCCCAACTTCAAGAAATAACTAGAAACCTATCCAATGATACTTAACCAAATTCAAACATGGATAACATAAAAATAAATATCTAAAGTTACAGAAATGTCCACTCTATTGTTGATGGGGTTGACCAACTCTAGGATAAAATTTTAATTATTGAAATTTGTAGTTTCCCTTCCTGACAATCTATTGATTCCAAGTTTAGTCTAAATACGTGACAAACAAATATTTTCATATACTTTTAGCATAAAAATCTTACACTTTTTACTACTCAAAGATATAACTAAAACATAAGTTTATGAAATTGTAATTTGTTATTGGTTGTTGCCTACGAAGATAAATTGTAAAAGTCATTACTAAAACATTATTTTATGTGATTGAAAAATTATATAAAATTTATAACTATTTTTTTAATATTTGATAAAGGACGAAGTTTCCTTAACCTCTATTTAAATTTTCAAAATAATTTTTCTTAAAGCTGCAACTTAACCTAACATATGCTATCTTATATGATATTTGATGCATAAAAACATGGCTTCATCTTACTAGTAAAAGAAGGCAAAGAAATTACTATTAAAAAATGTATTTATTCCACTTAATAAAAAATATGTCATCATTCTCGGGTATTATGATGAAAACAACATTATGACTTATCAACATCTATCAATCAGTCAATTTGTCAATCCCCATTTGAATAAGTTAGAGCCCTGCGCATGGGACATTGATATTTCTTTTCAAGCCATTGTTGTATGCAATGCCTATGAAATATATGATTTTCACTGCAAAACAAATGGCATGGCTCTTCGCCCACTACAAAATCTAATAAAAAAATCAAACACATAACAATTTCATTAAAATGATACTCTGAGATTTTTATGGTTGTTACCTTTGACTGCCTTTCTCTCTCAGCTCTTTCTTGGTCGTATGTTTCTATCTCTCTGGTCAGACGAGTTTTGAAAGCATGAAGATGATCAACTTCTAAGCCGATGATCACTTCTCTGCTCTGGCAATGAAATACCTTTCATCATAGTATAATCATCAACAAAAAAAATGAAATACCTTTCACCATAGTATGATCTTGTTTGAGTTGGACCACATAGGTCTGTATGAATTAGATCCAAGTTGTTCACTATTGAATTGTGCTTGCTTCTGAATGAATTCCTCACATGCTTTCCCATTACACATTCTCTGCATATTGTATCAACTGGCTTTCCTATGCTAGGTAGATCTCTTACTACCTTAAAATTTCTTATCTTTACTATGTTATCAAAATTGATATGACATAGTATTTTATGCCACAACCAATTGTCATCAACTTTAGCTACAAAACAACTTGCTTCTTAAAATATTACCTCTTGTCTTTGAGCCCGATGCAATCATAACACCATCCTTGTTGTTAATGATGTATTTGTCATATTTAAACTACAACTGATAGCCTTTTCCAACTAACTATCCAACACTGAGAAGGTTATGTTTCAAACCATCAACATAGAGAACATCATCAGTATTGTTCTTTCCATCCAGAGTGATGGCTCCTCTACCAACTATTGGTTTAGGAGTGTTGTCTCGAAATCTAACCATACCACCATTGTATTTGTTGAGATGAACAAATCTATCTTTATCACCTGTCATGAGATGTGAAAAACCACTATCTATAATCTAGTCCATCCTTATATCAACTTGGGAAATCAATGCTATCTCTTGTTTCTCTTTCACGTCTTTATGTTATGTCTTATTATTCATTTTGTCTATAATAGCAAAGAATCCAATTTCTTCTTCACATGAATCTTCATCATAAACTCTATCTTTAGTCAAGTAACATTCTTTAGAGTACTTAGGCTTGTAATCCTTTTTGAACTTTCTAGATCTAGTAGGACACTTAGATGCAAAGTGACTAATCTTATTACATGAAAAACACTTAAATGGTAATTGACCTTCATATTTTCCTTTTCCTTTCTTTTCTCTTTTAGCAATCATAGAAATAAAATCATCTAGATTTTTATCTTCATCATCCTCATCAAAATTACCAGAAGTGTTTCCAGATTTCTTACCATGAACTGTTGCATTGAAAGTTGTCTCACTTTTAGGTTCAGTCTTCAATATTTAAATTTCAAAAGCTGAGATTTTGTTGATCAAGGTCTCTCTCTTGAAATTAGATGTAAGCTACATGGTCTCATCAAGGATATTGATCTTCCTTTCATATTCTGGAGTGAGAGTAGTCATCAATTTGTCCGTAATATCTTCCTAAGAGATTTCTCCACCATTGTTTAGGTGATTCCAGCATCTGCTTCATTTATCCTTTGATTATAAGCTCTAATGTTTTCTTCATGTAGCATCTCTAATGCATTGTACCTTTTATTCCATGTCTTTTTGCGCACATCCTTTTCTTGTTTGTCACCTTCAACATGTCTTCTAGGTGCTTTCGTATCTTGTGGGCGGTGTCTACTTTCTTTATCTTTGAAAATTCACTATCAGATAGGGCGCTGATAAGAGATTCTTTAGCAATAGCATTCTAATGAAACAATTTATTTTGTGTGTCAGTAGAATCATCCTTTGCAATGTCTTCTAAAGTAGGAATCTTGGCTGCTTTGATAGTTACATTAAAAACTTCAAAAGTAATGCACTGCAAATGAGTCACCATCTTGTTCTTCCAATCAAGATAATTCTCTCCATCAAACTTAGGAATTTCTTTCCTAAAGTATGCCATTTGATCAACCTCAAGCTATTAAACTTTATCTCTGAGGCACTTGGTTCTGACACCAATTGTTAGGAATAGTCCCAAGAGATAACCGAGAGGAGGGGGGGGAGTGAATTAGTTATCTACAAGATTGAATTCTTTATCCAATTAAGTATACTTAAGCATAAAGCATTAACACAATGAAATAACACATGGAAAAAACACTAATATTTTGATTACGAGGAAAACCAAATAGGTAAAAACCCTGGTAGGACTTGATACCCACTAATATTTTGTACTAGTGTATAGTGATCCTTGTTAGAAGATCCTTTCCTTGGTTAGGAAGCTTTACAATATATTAAGTATAGTAGACCTGGTTGAGGGTCAGACCTTGTTAGGAGTCTTTTACAATTGTCCCTGTTAGGGGAGAGGATGCACTATCTGAGAGCTCAACGCTCAAAGGGGTGAAGGCTAGAACCTTCTGAATAATAGATATACACTATATCTGGATGTTGGTGAACTGCACTTAGACCTACTATCTGGACCAGTTCTAATGAATATTATAAATACTTTACTTGGTCACATTGACCTTCCTCTGATAGTTCAACACTTCACACACTCTTCTCTTCTCTTCTTAATCAGCCATGAACCACACTCAAGCAATCATAAATAACTTCCTATAAATATCTTTCCTCTAAATGATATAATCAAGTCATCCTATTAGAACCACCTTGAAATCATAATAGAGAAACCATAAAAAACTCCATCAAACATTCTGTCACATACTATGCAGGCAACACATTTTGGGACCTGTCCAAATTAGATAATTGTAGATGCACGCTACACACTGTCGGCTCTACCAAAACAACTGGATCTTTCTCTATAAGCTGAATTAACTCATGCACTCTTAACCGAACATCAATGACTCTCCTCTAAGATTAACTTCAAGGGCACACACCATAAAGATGGGTGCACCTCAAGAACCAATAAAATCTCTATTAGCTCTTCTAAATAAACATAGGAAACTGCTACTAGAGAATAGTGACTTCATAACCTCACTTCTACTAAATATCTGACTATGCATCCATAACTAAAACATCACTAACATGTCTTCAACATATATCCAAGGATGCAAGCCTGCATGACAGCTGTATGAACAACTATACATAGAACACTGTCTATTACTTTGTTAGGAACATTGCTGACACAAGTTTCTATATAACTATCTTTACTAATAGTTAACCTTTGCCCCCATGATATCATGCTAATATCATGTCCATGCTACATATATTGAAAGCTTACTACATAAGACTTCCACACATGCTACTTTCCATATGTTGTCATCAATGACAAACATACAGTCAGTACTGGCCTCCAAGCAAATCTCCCACAAATGATATGTTTGTTTTCTATTTTATGATGTTATTGTAAAGACTGTTATGTGTAACTTCCTACAAGGAAACTAGACTATATATTTTCTTGGATCTCATTGCGAATGATCAAAATTTTTGATTTAGTTTACACCTATTACTGTGACAAATGAGTGAGAATCAAGACATGAATTATGATTATTATTCATTAGTGAAATTGTATTATTTAATTGGTGCATATAAGATGAATTTAATAATTTAATTATGGGTTTCAAACTATGCTTTTAAATTTGTTCTAATAAGGTGATTTGTGAGTCATCATTTGTTTATTTTCTT
Organism: Chamaecyparis obtusa; assembly: GCA_027943335.1. Taxonomy (NCBI): domain Eukaryota; kingdom Viridiplantae; phylum Streptophyta; class Pinopsida; order Cupressales; family Cupressaceae; genus Chamaecyparis; species Chamaecyparis obtusa. The sequence goes on along the minus strand of BSBK01011553.1, from coordinate 49,885 downwards.
TATTATTGATGGTGTTGACAAATTTACATTTCTTATGGTTAAAATACTATATATAATCTTTATGGTCATGGAGGTCCATGCATATAATTCTTTTTCATGACTTCAAGTATGTTTTCTATGTATGACTGCGAAAAAAATTGTCGATCATTTGATTTTCCTTTCAAGTATTAGCTTTTATGGCTAATCATGGTTGTGTCATAGTGATGAACATTCATTAGAATCCTATCCTACTCTCTAGTTAGTAGAACATCCCATTTATTATTGAAAACTAACAAAACATTTTTATTGTGAATCTACTCTAGGGAGTTACACCTATAAAATTCAGAGATCAAATTTCTCTAGTTTCATTGCAGTTTGTTATTCTATTGTTAATAGAAGGGTCTTATGAGGGTTTGAGTCAATATTATAAAAGGACAAGCTATTAACTAGCATATGTATGAATCCCATGGAGGACGAGTCATACCCTATTAAGATGGGTTCTCTATAGGTATTTATGTTAAAGGCTTAGATCATGTTGAATCAATTACTATATTTTTAAGTGTATCCTATATAGAGGTGCTTGTCTTAATGTGGAAAGGTGTTTTGGGTGGTAGTATCTTGTCATCTCTTACATGTAGCTACCAAAGTACAGTTTAGATTATGGGATTGGGTTACATCCCTTCCCCATTCTTCGAGGATCATAGTGTTTATCAAAATGGTTCAAGGTTGAAAGATTCCTTTGAAAAAAATTGTTGTTTGTCTTTTTCTTCTCTAGATTCTCTTCTAATAGGAGTGTCTACTGGTTTATGGTTCACAATTCCTTCGTAAACCTCTTTATTTCTTAAATGTAGATTTTTCAAGGTCAACACCACTGTTCCTATTGGTTATTTCTCTAGATTCAATATATTTTGAATTAACTTGTTATGAATTCCTTTATGCCTAAGATTTTGACTTGACATTAATATCTTTCAATGGTTGAAGCCATCCAATCTTGCTTGGCTTAATCCTAATAGGATTTTGATAAAAGTAAGAGTATATATAAAAGAGGCAATGGTGTAGTTTTTCTTCTTTTGTTTTCCCTAGCTAATATAGAAAGAAAATTAAAGCCAATTAAAAGAACCAAGTAATATTGACACAATGAGAGAGGATAATTTTCACAAAAATGTGTCCTTTATGGACAAATTATAAATTTTTATCAAGTGATAATAAACTTGTCTCCATGATTCAATTGGTCATTCCGTAGTCTTAGCTATATTTTATTGTTGCTCATTCTTCTCTTATATGGTCCATATGGCATTAGTTGAGTACTTTTAGTTATATGAAGCCTATTTACTTAAAAAATATCCTTGAATTCTTTTGTTTCTCTGTTTGGTTTTGAGATAATATAAACATACAAGAAGTGGAATAAATTCCTTTACTTACAATTGTGTTTCCTTTTCTAAATGTGATCATTTTATAGTATCCCCATTTCCTAGTGTAGGATTTGAAAATAATATAGCACTAAGAATTCTTTCATAAAAATTATTTATGGCAGTTCATTTTACACCTTCCTTCCACTTTTTCCCTAAATTTAACACAACATTTTTCTCTTTGAAATTAACTATTTCATGAATATTTTCGATGAATCTATTATAAGTGGTCTAGAATATGATGTATATTATTTTTATTTTTATTTTATTTTTTGATCGGTAAAAGGCCGAAGCCCTAAAATTTTTTATTAATAATAAAATTGAGTTTTACAGTGTGACCCCGCTCTCTGTAGGTGCTGGTAGGAAAGAGCGGGGTTGAGAAAACCTCCAGCCTTGCCCGGGACCATTAGTCCTGTATATATACAAAATTACATGGGCATACCCATGACTCGACACTAGCCGAGATTTGTTAGATACAAAAGTGTCATGTACATACCCATGCCTCGACACTTGTCAATATTTAAAAGGTGATGATTGTTACATAATATTCATGGGTCTTCCACAGCTTAGAGATTTTCTATGATTTATTACATTTACACTCTTTTAGTGGGCATACCCACCTTTCTGTATAACCTTGCAGATGGTGCTTTTTCTGATCCATCTTTACATTTCATACAGTAATTTCGTAACAATTTATAGTAAGATCTGCAATGACCGGATGAATAAGTTTCTCAATAGGAGTTGATTTTCTTACTCTACTTTTTCAATCTTTGGTTGGCTGAATTTCCCGCCTCCCAGCAATTTTGTTACTTGAAAAATAACACAAACACTACTACCCTCTACGAGGCTTAATCCAAAATTGATAACATGATTAATAATATGATTATCAGACTATGATAATGAGAATTCTCTGTAGGTCAGTCAATTTACAAAACTGATTAAAATTGGGGCATCATTCATTATCTACATATGTAGGCTAATTTTCAATACCGCAGTCAGCTAAAATTACCAATAGAAGCTCAGAAAATTAATAGACAACTCTCTTATTTTAATTTATCCATTTAATATATATATATATATATATATATATATATATATATATATATATATCCTAAGAATAAATTTGCCCCCTTCGGGGCACTATACCAAATTAAAGGAATGTGGAGCTACAATGTCTAAAAGGAAATGGCTAAGTTTGCCTCTAACATTATTTACCTCTTACTCCTATCATCATAACAAGAAGGATATAAACCTTATATATCCTTATATATTTACCTCTTAAGTTATTGTCTAATATTTAGAGAGTAATTTTAACTAGGTATATCCCGGAGGTGAGGTGTGAATTTATTTAGAGTTATCATGCCTTCCGCACCTAGATTTACTAGTTTATCAGCCTCAGTGTTGCCTTCTCTATAAGTGTGTTTGATTTCATAATTGGGGATGCTATCTAATATTAAAGTTATTTCCTCTATTTTAGCATTTAGAGTCCAATTAGGAGTCTTCTTAGATCGTATAGCATTGATTATAATCTAAGAGTCACCTTCAATAATAAGTTTGGTTATATTAAGATCCTTACACAACTTTAGGCCTGCCAAAGCCACTTTGCACTCTGCCATATTGTTAGTGGTAGGATTGATGGGATGGGAGAAACTAGCTATAATTTCTCCATTCCAGTTTCTGATGATTCCACCGATACCTGTAGTTCCTAGGTTTCCCCTTGATGCCCCATCAAAATTTAGTTTGTACCAACTCACATATGGAGGAATCCATTTGCAATTCGCATGATCTATTTTAGTTTTATTTCCTCCTTTCCCATAAAGTGGTGGTACTTGCAAATTAGGCCATTTCAATCTAATTTTGTTGTCCCAACTTTTGAATGATTCCTCATAGCAAACTTGGTCCCGCAGGGAGGTATTAATTATCTCTGTGATTGATATTTCTATTTTATTAATGAGTGATCTCCATTCTATTTTTTCCCCGGTAAAGATTCTTCTATTACATTCTTTCAAGACTTCCCAAACTAAAATGGAAGGGGCTACAATCCATATATCTCTATAGAGATTATCTTTATATAAAGTTGGCCAAGATTTAAGTGTACTCAAGAGATCCATATGAAAGGCGGATTTCCAACCAAGACATAGCAATAACCAATTCCAGCACTGCTATGTGAATTCACAATTAAGGAGAAGGTGATCAACATCCTCATTGTGCTTTTCACAGAGAGCACACCGGGATGGCCCTTCGAACCCCAGTTTGGTAATTCTATCTACGGTGAGGATCTTCCTTTGCATGGCTGCCCAAAGAAACATCCCAGCTTTGGGGAGACATGTTTTATTCCAACAAAGGTTCAGAGGCATATCTAAATTATCCATCTTCTGCTCAGCTAGTATAGTCTTATAGCCTTCTTTGACTGAATATTCTCCATTGTTCGATCCAGCCCATATCAACTTGTCAGGGCTGGTTTTGAGAACCATTTCTCTATCCTTAATAATAGTGAAAAGTTTCTGGCTTTCTATAATTGAAAATGTGTCGGTATCTACGAGTTTTGAAGGAAGATCCATATCTGGGCTTAGATAATTTGAGAGATGCAGTCCAATATTATTTTTACATTCTTCTATGAAGTTAGGGGAAAAACCTAGAGAAATCAAGATGGGAAGGCCTGCCCACGAGTCATCCCAGAATAAAGTTTTCTCCCCATTACCTACATCCCAAGTGAGAAATTTGTTTATGATTCCTCTGGAGTCCTTGATGAAGTTCCACATCCTAGATCCTTTAACATGAGATTGGACTCTAAAAATGTTAATAGGATCTACGTTTGGTATATATTTATTTAGTAAAATTGAGGCCCATTTACTGTTAAATTCTTTGTATAATCTCCAAATCAGCTTAGCACCCAAGGCTTTGTTTTTCCATAGAAGGTTTTTGATACCCAGACCTCCTTTAGAGATTGGTTTGCAAAGGGATTCCCATTTAATTAAGGCTGGTTTTTTCTCTTCTGAAGAGCCTTGCTAGTAGAAGTCCCTAAATACTTTGTCTAGGTTGTTTTTGACGTTAACCGGGAGGGGAAGAACAGACATCTGATACGTGGGGATGGCTGAGACTACCGATTTGATCATGGTGGTTCTGCCAGCCTTTGTAAGCCACCTACCTTTCCATGTGCTCCTTTTGTTCTGGATTTTAACGAGCACTTGTTGCCAGAGTTTGGAGGATAGGATGCCTTTGTCTAATTCGATTCCTAGATACTTACAGGGAAACTTCCCAAGATTATAACCGAACACTTTACAAATTTCCTTTTCCTTTATTGGAGTGGTATTGAGAAAAAAGATTTTTGATTTATTTGGGTTTACCTGCTGACCTGATGCTTTCATATAAAGATCGAGGGTATCTTTAAAGGCCTTGGCTTCGGATACCGAAGCTGATCCTGGGAGAATGGTGTCATCAGCAAATTGTTGATAAGTAATGTTAGGAACATTATTCGATGCCTTTAAACCTATAATACTACCTTCCAGATGTCTCTTAATAATTGTTCTTCCTAAAGCTTCATCCATAATCACATATAGGAAGGGAGACAGCGGGTCTCCTTGTTTGATGCCCCTCGAAATACTAAAAAAGCCTTCTGGAGTGCCATTAATTAGAATTGAAATTTTGGGAGTGGAAATGCAGTTGAAGATAAGACTTGTCCATTGTTTTGAGAAGCCAAAGGCCACTAGGCACTTGCAGAGAAAAGTCCAATCTACTTTATCGTATTCTTTCTGAATATCTATTTTAATAAGCATGCTAGGAGTCTTGGTAGTTTGGGTAGTATGTACTAATTCTTGGGCTATAATTATACCATCTAGAATAGAATGATTGGCTACAAAACCTGTCTGTTCTTTAGAGATGATAATGGGGAGAAGTGTCTTGAGTCTATTTTCCAAGCATTTAGATAAGATTTTATAGATAGTGTTGCATAAAGAAATGGGTCTAAAATCCCTTGGTTCCGTGCCTTCATTTTTCTTAGGTATTAAAGTAAAGAAGGTGTTATTGATTTTAGATAGTAAAGAGCCTGAATTTTTGGTAGCTTCCACAGCTTGCCAGACTTCATTACCCATGAAATGCCAGCAATTTTGGAAAAAATCAGCTTGGAATCCATCTGGTCCAGGTGCTTTCTCTGGGTGCATTTGGAAGACCGCAGTCTTTACTTCTTCTAAAGTTAATTTTCCATTAATCATTTTATTATCTGCTTCTAATATTAATTTGGGGATTGCTTTTAACATTTCATTTTGAGCTTCTGGGTTGATCTCAACATTATTATTGAGGAGGGTTTGATAAAATTGCACTAATGTTGTTGAAATTTGTTCTAGGTCTTCGATGAGGAGACCTTGATTGTTTTTAATTTTTGAAATTCTATTGACTCTTCTTTCAAAGTTAGTTGAGTTATGAAAAAACTTTGTGTTGGAGTCTCCCTCTTTTAACCAAGTTTCTCTTGATTTCTATTTCCAGAAGATTTCTTCCTTAAGAAGAATTGCATTATATTGGGCCATAAGTTCTTTTTCCTTCAAATAACTACATTCATTCATTCCTTTATCTATTACTTTGTTATTTAGATCTTCTAATTCTTGTTTGATGTTGGTCTTTTTAATAAAAATATTATTGAAGTTATTCTTATTCCACTCCAATGCTTTATTTTTAATAATTTTTAATTTAGCCACTAGACTATACATTTTAGATCCTTTAATCGAGATTTGGTTCCACCATTGTTCCAAGAGATTAATGAATTCCATGTTTTGAAACCACATAAAATCAAATTTGAAGGGGTTTCTGTGAGGTTTATAACTTTCCGTAATTGTGAGTCTGACTGGGAAGTGATCCGAGCCAGCCTCAGGGAGAATTTCCACATTAACTAGTTGGTTCATGGGATCGGAATTACCACTGATCAAGAATCTGTCCAGCTTTTCCGCTATGTAGCTAAAGCCCGATCTTCTATTATTCCAGGTGTAAATTCCATTATTAGTGTTAATACTAATTAAATGGTTATCTATCACCCAAATGTTGAAGTCTTTCTGAGATTGTGAGATAAAACGGGAACCTCCAAATTTTTTTTTGTGTGTCTAAGACAGCGTTAAAATCGCCACCGAGTATATCAGTAACTATTCTGTTTGATTGGAGAAAAGTTTGAATGTCTTGCCAGACCTTCCTTTTTTCCTCATTCGAAATAGGACCATAAATATTAGTCAGCATAAATTTTAGTTTAGATTTAAGGCTACTAACTTCTGCCGCCATCCAATTGTTGTGTTTATGTAAAATAGTGACTAGGACTTTCCTCGGATCCCATAGGACAGCTAGGCCACCAGAGGCACCCTTGGAAAACTCAAACTCGGACCTCCAAATTCCTAGTTTGTTGCTAAGTTTAATACTCTCTTCCTTACTTAACTTAGTTTGCTGAAGCATTATAATTTCTAATTCAAAATTATTTAGGTATCTTTTGACTAATCTTTGTTTGTTAGGGGCGTTCACACCCCTAACATTCCAAGTAGTAACTTTCATTGGTCCTGGGGAAGGCACTTCCCCTTCCCAATGTGCAGAATGTCAACAATTTTTTGTTGATTGCTGGCTTTTCCAGCAAGGTTTCTTAATTCAAATGAGGACTTCCTTCCTCTCTTCTTTTTGATTTTATTAATATTGGGGGTAGTTAAACCACCCCTATTGGTAGAAATTCCGAGCTGCCTATCCTCGTTGGTTATCCCGAATAAACCAACAATAGCCTCTTTGCTGGCTTCAGGGATATCCATGAGAATATCCTGGTTAATATCCATTGCCTCTTGATCTAAGTCTTTTTGAACTTCCTCTAAAAGATCAGGACAGTCTTCTTGGTCCATAATATCCTCTCCAAACATCTCTATTATATTCTCTTTTTCTTTTGGAAGTTCCTTATTAAGGATTTCCATTTCCAAAGGAATAGATAATGATGTATTATCTTTTTGAATCTGATGTTTTATTGGAGTTTCTTCAGGAGTTTCCTCCTTCTAGAGCTCAATAATCTTTTCTATCAGTAGTTTTTTTTGTAATAGCAATTCATCTTTATCACAAATTTTGTCAATGAAAAGGTTAATTGATTCATCAGTCACTGAGTCAGCTAAGTACTTAGTGATTATGTTAACTTCTTGTTCAAAAGTAAGTGGTTCTGATATTAGTTCTTTTAGTGGCTGATTCTCTGTTATGCAGTTGATATCCCTCTGGGGGGATTTTTCAGTGCTGCTAGGTGACAGAGGGGAGGTAGGATAACTTCCATTTGTGGTTTTGACATGAGATTCATTTTCAGAAAATCCTGTTATGCTGTGAGTATCAGGATTATCTTTATTGGCCTCTATCATTTTAGTTTCAATGGTCATGAGAGGAGAAGTGTCTTCCTCTTCTTTCTGTGAATGAGTGATTGTTGTACTTTTCAGACATGCAGCAGTATTCATAGGCAAGGGTGATGGAGAGGGTCTGTCTAGTTCTTGGTCCCTTATTGGAGTTATTGAGAAGCCTCCTCTGTCATTAAAAAAATGAATCTCCACATCCCTCTTCAGTTGATTTAGCAAATTTGTGTTTTTCTGTGTTTTAGGAGGATTTGTGTTCTTTTCAATAAAATTTTCTAAGATTATTGGATTAACTATGACCGAATTATAATTGAAACGTAATTGAATAGGAGAAATGTGTTTTTGATGAAAATTCATTTCAACAATGATTGTTTTATCACCCTGCTCAAGTGTAGATTCAACAATCCTAATGAATCTACCAATTTTATTCCCTATATTATAGATAACCTCCTTCCTAGTTAATTCCAAAGGCAAATTTTTAAGTGAAATAGCTTTTTCAACTTTGAAATCCTTTAAATGCATTGGATTAAACAAAGGTACCCAGTTAAACACAGAGAAAGCACTATTCCTATATTTAATATCATTCTTTTCCATAATGCTATTTTTTAGATCCTTATTATTGCATTCTATATAAATGAAATTTTCCATGAGAAGCGATATACTTACCTCCTTAGGAAGTTGATCTGTCAGACCTTCTATTAAATCATTGACAGAGACACCTGTACCATTCCATAAGCATATCAAACCTATTTCTGCAAGGTGTTTCTGGTACTGCAAAATATCATCATTATCTACAATGATTGTATCATAGTGCAAACAAAAATTTATCTTACCTAGCTTCTGATGACTATACCACCTATGAGGAGGTGTGTATGCTACTTTCTTATAATCATTATGATTCTTGTCAGCGTTAAAAACATGATTATTCAGACTATTATTTACTTTGAGTGATGAGTGGCTTTCCAAACTTCTGTGGTGAGGAGGGTAGGGTTTTTTGGCTGTAGGATGGAAGACATCCTTATTGTGATGTCAAGCCCTATAGCCCTTATCCACCAAATCCCCAACCCTTTTGTACAGGGGTGTCTATGACTCATTGCATTTATCAGCCTCCCTAAGCAAATCAAAGGAATTTTGCATATAAATGCTATGATAACTGGGAGATGGAGAGTGTTTCCTTACCTTTTTCTTACTTTTTACCATTTTCCATGCAGAGATGTGTTTTTGTATGCTCACGGGAGGTGCTTGATCAGATGAAATCCTGCCTTCCCCCATAGCAGATTGGGGTTCATCGGGTCTGTATAATGGATTATACTTAGGTTTATCTACTTTGGCGGTCCCGTCGCTTAGATCCTTTCTTGCATACTTGGTCTTAGCATAGAAGCTCAATTTTCTATCCAAAGATTGGATTGAGAAGATAATAGGCCTTGATTCCTTGCTCAATGAAGGGATTCCATTGTTAACCATGGATTCTGCAATAGGTTTCGAAGCCCTAGATTTATCATTTTGCATAGATTCTCGTAGGTTCCTCTCTTTTTGTTTAGCAATGAAATCTTTCAAATGATCGTAGGTTGGATGTTGTCACTCCTTCAGCTTTTTGCATTCTATCTTTTTGTGGCCGTATAGCCAACAGTTAAAACAATAACTGGTAAAGACCTTATCAGTGCCATTGCTCAGTGGTGAGGCTTTAGATGAATCAGCATTTGCATATGTTTTGCTCAGAGTAGAACCAGAGCTCAATGGTTTAGCTGATGTGCAGCTATGGTGAATAAGCCCTGGGTTGATTTGTCGGTTATGCAAAGCTATCCTTCATTGAATGCATGCCTTTCTCATTTTCGCATGATTCGCAATATTGCAAAAGTGCTTCATTCTTGTGGTTTGGCTGGGCAAAGAAATCTGAGTGCTTGCCTCTCTTGCTTGATGATATCTTCCTTCAATCTTTCGAAATTGCACAATATGAAAAAATCTGAACCTTATGCTTGATAAATTTGCCTTCTATACTCAAATTTGATGCCTCTATCTTGATGAAAATCTAAATTTGATCACAAAATCTAAACTTGATCACCTTGCCAAGTGAAAATTCTGAGTGTGCTATCTTGCAAATTGATAAATCTGAGCTTTGATGCCTTCAAATCTGAACTTTACTTCCCCAATTTCGAAAATCAGAGCCTCGTGATGCTTGCAAATCTGGAAATGGATGCTTGATGCCAACCTCAAATTTGCTAAATTCTGAATATCTCTACGCCTTTCAAAATTGAAATCCCTTATGCAAAATCAGAACTTCAACTTTGATAAATTCTGGAAATGGTTACTTGATAACTGAGATCTTGCCCTTAATTGCAAAAATTTGAGAGTGTATGCCCCAGACCTGAATTTTGGATGTCCTCTTTTCCCAAGAAAATTGAAACTCTCCCTTGTTATTTTCAGATCTGAACTCTACCTTAAAGAAATCATTGCCAAATGCCTTGTAAACTGCCCTAGATCTGAAGAAAAAAAAAAAAAAAGGCCTCCCTTTTGCCCTAGAAAGATCGAAATCCTCCCTAGCAAATTTCTCTAGCAAATGGATTGGAAAATCGCTGCCTTTGGTTGATGTTTCGCTGCATGCATGGACTGCAAATCTCCAATTTCTGATTATGATCTGAAGTGAAATGTTTAAAAAAAACCTAGATTCTAAGTGATTGACAATACAGGATATGCCCAGATTTTTATTCCTCCCACCTCCCATCAAGCTTGATTTACTAAAAGAGATCAATTTAGCTCTATGTCACCTCCAACCCCCAAAAATGATCTGCAGTCCCAAACTCACTGCCTTCTCAGCTAGGAGATGTTGCCAGCTAATGATGTTTTGATGCCTGAATTATGGTGGAATTCACTGCCTAAATTTGAAGGCAATTCGCTGCTACAGACTGATGGAATTCACTGCTAAAAATTGACTAAACTCGCCACCAACCCTGAAGGAGTTCGCTGCCCAATCTGCACAATGAGACGGAGATAGTAATATTTTCTCTTGAACAAAGCCCCCAGATAATTAAATTCCGCTAAAGATAGCAGAGCAGTTATAATAATTCTTCTTCAACAATGCGCCCAAGATAGATAGTCTCTGTTGAAAGTAGAGAGAGCAGATGATAGCAGAGAACCCGACCGCAGAGTGTAGATGAAAGTAGAGAGAGCAGATGATAGTCAAGGCATACTTCTTTAGGAGGAGAAAGATTTGATGAGAAGTTACTCTCGACAAGAAAGCCCGCACAGTTTGCTTTATTTGAGCTCTTTCCCCGCCTAAATAGCCACAGGGTTCCTGGTTTTTAAGCTCTTCTTTCAGATAACAGTATCAATTGAAAAAAATTGCTTACTTCAAAGCAATAAATCAAACCATTTCATTTTTTATTTCTATCATCAAGCTAGATGGAATCCTTGGATGAGAATAAGAGGAGAAAGATTTGATAAGAAGGGCTGCAGAAAAAAGCAAGCACCGAATATGATGTATATTCTATTAGATTGGTGATTTCATTAAAAGATTTTTTAACATTGAAAATATGGAAATAGTTCTTCTTGAGAGAAAGTTCTTATGGATCTATAGGAAAACTATTAACTTAAAGAAAATAAAATAAAATAGTAGATGTAAATGTCTTAATTTGGCTCACAAAATTCATCAAGGAGCTACGACTATTTAGCTCAAAAAAATTAGGATCATTTTTAAAGAATTTCGAGATCAATTTTTTTTTATATATATAAAATTTATAAAATGTACCTTTGTAAATATCTGATTTCCTTACTTGAGAAGGAAAGAATAGGAATCCCCTCATAGTCAATGCATTATATATAAGGGTCATTGAAAGAGGTAAGCTAAATATAGAATGAATCAATTTTTTTCTTTTTTCAAGTCAATTCAGCTTTGTATTAATGTTTTAATTCTAATAATATCAGTTGCAATAATAAAATTAAGTATAAAATTCTCTCAATATTGAAGTTTTCAGTTACACCTCTAATTTGACAAACTCAATTTTATTCATAAATCAATAATATAATTTATTTACTTATTTAAAAATAGACTTTACATATATTGCCATAATTCCTAAGTTTTTTTTTTGTTTTTTTTTTTCCTTCCCAACTTCAAGCAATAACTAGAGACCTGTCCAATGATACTTAACCGAATTCAAACATGGATAACATAAAAATAAATATCTAAAGTTAGAAAAATGTCCACTCTATTGTTGATGGGGTTGGCCAACTCTGGGATAAAATTTTAATTATTGAAATTTGTAGTTTCCCTTCCTTGACAAACTATTGATTCCAATTTTAGTCTAAACGTATGACAAACAAACATTTTCATATATTTTAAACATAAAAATCTTAAACTTTTTACTCCTCAAAATTGTGATTTGTTATTGATTGTTGTGTTCCAAGATTAAGGGTACGTGCAAAAAGTTGGGTGCCAATTCCGCGGAAGTCCGCGACTTGGAAAAATGCACCGCTAGAAACGGGCACCCATTTCTTTCCAAATCGGTTGCCCATTTTGGTTCGGCACTCCGATCTTGAATAAAACGGACACCCGTTTCGGTTCGGTCAACTGAGCCAAAACGGGCACCCGATTTGACAAAAAATGGGTGCCCGTTTTTGAAAAGTATTTATTTTTTTTTTGACAGTGTTTCCTGTCATTTTCTAGTGACAGGAGAACGGGATCTATGATTTTTCAACATCGCCTACCCGATTCTTAGACGCCTGCCGACCCCACAAATACATTTTTTCAAGTTCCAGGTATGTATTTATCATTTTGACTTGTTTTATTTTATTTTTCGTGTTCATTTTCAGTAGTAAAACATTAAATTTTTGTTTTAAATAGCTATTTAAGATTGCGTTTTAAAAATGAATGTATTTTCTTAGATTATGAAATGTATGTTTTTATTTGTTATTCGATTTGTTTAGAAATAATGTGCAATTGAAAACAATTTAACCTAAAACGTAAGAAAGTAGAAAACAAAAACTTGAACAGTAGAAAACTGAAAACAAAAACTTAAAATGGAGAAAATTGAAAATGAAAACCTAAAACGTGGAAAACCGAAAATGAAAACTTAAAACGTGGAAAACTGAAAATGAAAACTGAAAAAGAAAACCTAAAACGTAGAAAACTGAAAACAAAAACTATAAATGAAACTGAAAACAAAAACTTAAAATGAAACTGAAAATGAAAACCTAAAACGAAATTGAAAATGAAAACCTAAAATGTAGAAAACTGAAAACAAAAACTTAAAATGAAACCGAAAATGAAAACAAAAAATAAAAACTTAAAATGAAATAAAAAATGAAAACCTAAAATGAAATTGAAAACAAAACCTAAAACGAAACTGAAAACGAAAACCTAAAACATAGAAAACTGAAAACATATTTAAAATTGTAAATGAAAACCTAAAACATATAAAAAGTTAATTTTTGTTTTTAAATAGCATTATACGAATTTATTTTAAAAATGAATGTATGTTTATAGTTTTTCATTTATTTATGTTTTAATTTACTTTTCAATTTGTTTAGAAATCATGTATTTGTTAAAAACTGAAAATGAAAACTTAGAACGTATAAAATTGTATTTACGAAAACCTAAAATGTAGACAATTGTAAATGAAAACCTAATATTCTCTCCTCTCTGATTGTGTTCTCTCTCCTCTCTCTTTCTCTTATCTCTCTCTGTTTAACTCTCTTCTCTCTCTCTCCTCTCTCTTTCTCTCATCTCTCTCCCTTGAACTCTCTCTCTCTCTCCTCACCTGCTCGCTCCTCTCTCTGATCTCTCTCTCTCTCCTCTCTCCTCACGTCCTCTCTCAGGTCTCTCCTCTCTCCACTATCTCATCTCTCTCCCTTGAACTTTCTTCTCTCTGTCTCCTCTCTCATCATGTTCAATGTACTAAAAAGTAATTATTTTCAAATTGACCAATAAAGGAATACATTATATATCTTTAAACAAAGACACCGTAGCAAGTTTAGAATATTATATTAACAAACCAACTAAATCAATATAAAATATAACCTTATTGAAAAGAAATAAACATTTACAAAGTAAACTCTCTTTATAGGACCTAATATGAACCTTAAACCCTAGTATGTACCCTTAAAACCTAATATGACCCTTAAGACTTAGTATGTACCCTTAAGACCTAATATGACCCTTAAGACCTAGTATGTAACCTTAATACCTAATAGGACCTATTATGTACCCTTTAGACCTAATAGGAGCTAGAGTATGTACTCGTAAGACGTAATAGGACCTACTATCACCCTTAAGACCTAATATATTATGCATGTGTTTAAATACTTTTCATTTACATTTTCAAATACTTTATAAATGTGTACATGTGAAGATAGAGATATATATGTTTAGATTATTCATGTGTTTAAATACTTTTCATTTACACGTTCAAATACTTTATATATGTACAGTTTACACATGATGGACGAGCATTCAGGAGGTCAGCCCCCACCACCACCACCACCACCACCACCACCACCACCTCCACCACCTCCTCGTACCGCAGAGTAGCTTAGAGAGGACATGAGGCGTAATATCGCCTCTATTGTCAGGGACATTGAGATGATTAGACATGATCCCCACCCCTTCGCACATCTACTATGCCTTGTAGATACTATGCAAGGCATAGTAGTTTCTGTCCAGTCCCTTGATGATGAGTTGGACAGTTATCGCTCATGGAGAGATTCCATGAGAACATTCTATGCTGATGGACTCACCTATAAAGAGGTGAAGGATCTTAAAATCACCAAAGTAGATTTTTCTCGGTGGTTTAAGAATCCAAAAACAGGTGAAGAAATAAACCCCAAAAAAACAAGAATATCTATTCGCTGGTGCAAGCACCCGTTGATTTCATAGCACTTTTGGGAGCGGTGGTGGATGGTATTTGACCATCCACCACACGCAAATCATGAGGTCCCCATGTAATTTTTGATAAAATTGTGGGCTGAGTTTGAATTGGGTAAAAAACCCAATTATTTTGACATGAGAGCATTTCAGGGGGTCGGTAGAGGCATGCCTCAGGATAGGCCTGGGGCGAAGCTGAGTGATAGAGTCAGAAATCATCCACATGAGGAGCCCCTTGTTTCTTATCCAGCTCCTGTGATTCCAGTGCCAGTACACCACCGAGCAGTCACCTCTACTCTTGGTTCATTGAGCGCCCTTTCGGGTGATTTAGCTGAGCAGTTCAGGATGGCTAGGGCACCCAAGAGCATAGCACATGTTTGCACCAGCTGCGGGGACATATGTACTGGTCCACAGAGTGAGGGGCCAGATGATGGATTTGATGATGTAGAGGGCGCACATGGAGGATATGATGACACAGAGGATCGACCTACCGAGTTGTCATCATTTCTTGACCTTCTATACGTAGCAGATTTATCTAGTGTAGAGGTAATCTATATAATAGTGATAAAATATTTTGTCTACATATATATGTACAGACACACAAACCATATCAACCAAAATATTTTGTTTTTGTCGGACAGGGGGTAGAGGAGACCACGACATCCATGGACCGTCACCATGTCCATTCGACTGCTTCAGATGTTTGTGCACCGTTCACTGTATGTGTTTTTATCATGTCTATTCGACCCCTAGAAATATTTACTGTTGAAACTTTACTTTAATAATGTTTGTTTTCAAAATATATATTGTAGGGTCACACTTCATACCACCCTGGCAGCAGTTCAATGGGTACTCTGCCATCAGTCACAGAGGACACTCCCCATATACCGCTTGTATGTATATTGGATTTTAATTTGAATTTAACTATTTATACATGCTCACGTATTTATGCGTATATTCTAATTCACTTCTATTTTTTACAATTATGTAGGCCTTCACCACATCATTCCCTGCTGATGTACCCTCGGAACCATTACTGAGTATAGTTTCACGTGGTCATGGTGTAGGACCTAGCCAGATGCAGGCCTCATCATCCTTTGAGGTCATAGTTATTAATATATTAAATTCCAATATTTTTGAATCATGATGCACATGTCATTTTTAGGGAATATTATTATAATAAATTTGCAATTTGTTTTGTACAGGACATTACCACAATGACATTTTTTACTCCAGGTCCTCCTCCCACAGAGGAAACTACTCAGCAGGGTTCCACGGTAATTTATTTGATATATGTATATTCAATATTTATTTTGTTTGTAAGTGAATTATTTTTTTAAACCCACTTCTTATGTTATCTCTTCATAATTTATGTTTACAGTCACTTGATGGTGTACAACATGATGATACATCTCCGTCCTCTTCACGTGGAGTGAAGAGGACGGCAGATCAGATGGGTGATCCAGGCTCTTAGATGTTACTTGTGTTTTCATGTTATATGGACTATTCAGATGTTATATGGACTATTTCTAGATGTTATATGGGCTATGAACACATGTTTTATGGACCTGTTATATTTGGACTATTCACATGTTTTATGGACTTGTTATATTTGGACTATTCACATGTTTTATGGACTTGTTATATATGAACTTGTTTTATTTGGACCAATGATGTATGTTTTATGGACATGTTTTATTTGGACTAGTTATTTGGACATGTTATATATGGACTAGAGTGACATGTTATGTGGATTAGCTTTTTTTTGGTTGATCGATATATGTACATGTCATAGATTAAATTAGAATATTTGTTTTAGATCTAAGATTTTTTTAATAAGATGGATTGCATGTAAATACTCTACGTGAATAAATATAATGTGAATCAGATAAGTAGAGATAAAATAAGATAACTACATAACTACATACCTAGATAACTAGATAATGGATATCATTAATTAGTATGTCACATCAAATTATTCAAGTTATATGTCACATCAAATTAATTGTAGAATTTGAATTAAAAAATGAACAAATTAATAAGTATACAGGAATCATAACACATGGTACATCAATAAATGATATTTTTATTTATATATATAACTAGTTCAAGGGCTCCATAGGGAAAGAACTAGTAAGAAAACCCCACTTCTTAGCCCAATTACAATATGATTAAAAATAAAATAAACATTCAATGAAATAATTTAATGTATCATCTTCTAGGGCTCCTGAATATGACTGTCACACGTGTGTAAAGTTGTACACTTTATACCTATTCAAATAAGAAATTAATTAGAAAAACTATCTTTAATGCACAACTAACTATAAATTTGACATAATAAGATCTATCACTTGTACATGTCTAATGTCTAATATCTAACTAACTATAAACTTGACATAATTAAAAAACACTTACACATGTACACATGTGATTTATTAGAGTGTACCATCCGCATATGAGTGTCACACATGTGTAAAGTTGTAGTTGATACCTATTCAAACAAGAAATTAATTAGAACTAACTCCAAATTTGACATAATAATATATTGAACTTGTACATGTCTAATGTCTAATAGAACTAACTATATAAACTTTCAACATAATTAAAAAGCACTCACATGTCTCTAAATCTGATTCAACCTAGTGTACCATCTGCATCCTCTCTTTTTTGTAATGCTTCTATGATTGCCTCATGCTCTTCCATCGAAAGGGTCCATAAGACTTTATTGGTGGGCCTCCCTTTGTATCTTTCTAATTTGATATTCGTTGCCACCACTAAATGAGAATACTGCATAATTTTCTTTTCTGATTGGTAGTCCTCAAACGCTGGTAACCCATTTCTTCTTGTTAGGTATTTTTGTAGCCATGTACCAACAACCACAACAGACCCAGTTGGATACTGAAAACCATCATCATCTACTTGATGACATATCAACTTTTTCTTAGGTTCCACACATCTAGCAAGCCAGTACTCAGTCTGCTCATCATTATCCTCAGGTGAAACAATAGCATACACATGCCCTGTAAAAATAATTAGTTTCATATGCATGTATGTAAAAAAACCTACACTTATAAATGTAAATTTGAATAAATAAATACCAGGTTGTATCAGATCTGAAACACGATCATAATCTTCTGATGCAAATGCATGATCTGGGTCTTCACTAGTTGAATCGCCTGGAACTTGTGTCTCAGTAGGTGTTAAGGATCTGTGTTTCCATTCTTCAACCCATTCTATACTCTCGCATTGTTCCCATTCACTTGCAACACAAAATTGACAAAAACATGCTAGCTCCCTAGTCCATATAGTCCAAGTGTTAGAATCAGAACTTCTAAATGAATGCCATTTTGCTGACCCATTTATCGTATCACACTCATATCTTGAAAGGATATAATTCTCTTCTACTAGCCAAAAGAAATGTTTGATTGTAGAATTTTGATTTGATCCTGTAGATAAACTTGTACTACACCATTCAACAATTTCACGTGCATTTTTAAATTTGGATTTTTCTTCAAACTTGAGTTGTTCTCTTGCAAGGGCTCTCTTAACACATGCACCAGCACCATCATGTTCTCCTTTCCCGTGTCCAGCTTCAAAAAAACTCTAGATATGTCTGACATTGGTTTTCTTATGTGTCCTACTCAACCAATAAAACATTCTAGCATTCTTGAATTGACCTGTGCAATTATCTAACCATATTAGATGTTGTGTCATTTGAATTTGTCTCTCCTTTAAATTGTCGTAAAATGTCTCCATGCAGTATTGCACAAACTCTAATGAGTGTAGTTTATTATCACTCATATAGAAGTGGTACTCCCTCAAAAAAAATTTATCATCTTCTATACTATCAGGTGCATGCCTATAGACAATATGAACAAAAATGGCTACTTGTACTGAATTATAATATTGAGATTGGATCTCATCTTGTGGTGCAAGAGTATAGTTCTCTGCAAAGTCAACTACTGAAAGTAAACTACCCACTGGGAATGTATTCTTGCACATGCAAAATTGTTCATCAAGCCATCTAGCATTATGAGAGTGTTTCACATATTTAGGTATGATCTTACACTTGAATTCGTTCATGAATGTGTGAACACTAATGCTTTCATTTATTAGGTCACATCATCTTCCAACCTTTCCATCCTTCAATGGATATTCAACAGTTTTAAATCTTCACACATCAATCATTTGTTGTCCGAATTCAGTTGTAGGAGTTTCATGAAAACACTCATCTAATAATGCAAGATTGCCACATATATTGCATACACCACAAACACATGCATTGAAAAGAAAATATTGGTCATTATGTGGGTTACAAAACAAACTTGAGATCAACTCCTTTATAACTTGAGGTGGAATTTGGATAGCACATTCCTGTAACATTTCTTTAGTATGCATGGTACCACGTATAGATCAAAATAAATCATAATGGTAATGAAATTGGACATGAGTTTTACAACAACATGTGACTCTTTCCTTGTTTACCCTTACATACCAAGGTTTACACTTTTCAAATGATCTTTGACTTATGCTAATTGATAACACCTTTTCATCTACAAATTTTTTGTATAATTTAGTTTGAGTCATGTCCAAAAGGTGTTTTGGATGTGGTTCATGAATTGTTGAGCCAACTCTTAATTTTAGAACATCCCTGGCATTTGGCGATACTCTTGTATTATCCTTCCAAAATCTTTCAATCAATGTTTTCACTTCACTAGTAAGTTTCATATCAGATCTCGGGAGTCTGCCACTATAGGTCCATAATTTGTTAGCTGGATCACTTTCAAAGTCAACTCTTCTCTTCACAGCTTTTACCAAAGTTTTACAATGAATATTAAGGTATCCACTTATGTTACTCATCATTCTTTTATCATGGGTTGATTTGTTTACTAAAGCTATTGTTATTGCTCATCGTGCCGTATTTCTATCTTTAGAATGACTTTTCTTTCCAATTGTATCAAAGGCACTAGCAATAGTTGAAACAACTTGTTTCAAAGACTCATCCTTTTCCTTTTCTTTCACATTGACTCCTAACCTCTTCATCACTTTTTGTATCTTCGTCATTTTCATTAATTGTAACATCAATTGACATTGAAACCCAAATTTCTTGTTATAAAAAAATTGTTTGAACAATCTGTTAGCATATATCCTAATCTGCCTCCATGAAACCAAGCCACGAAGATTGTCTAACACACCACTATTCAATTGAAAAAGATTACCCATTTCATTATCATTTAAACATGTTTCATTTTCAACTGGTGTTTCCATGTCTACATCCACACTCTCAATTTTAGCTGTACTTTTATTTTCACCATCAGTTGGGGTTTGATTTTTAGTCATAGGTGGGGTTTCAATTTCTTTTTCAACTGGTGTTTGACTTTCATTTCTTACTGTACTTCCATGAATAAAATCTAAATCATTTATTTCATAGCCCGCTTGAAAAAAATCACGAATTTCATTTTCAGAATATATGCAGGGTTGTGAAGACATACCAGTACCCAATACTAGGTTAGTAGATGCACTTGGATTTTCTTGATTTTTATTTCCTTCTTTTGGCTTTTCATCCAATACAGTGTTCTCAATGCTCTCTTCCTTTAAAGCTACTGTTGAACTCGAAGCTCCGACATTACTACCCTCTCTAATTCTTGCTCTTCTTTCTCTTTGACGTTTTGCTTCCTTTTCTTTATTTTCTATCCTTTGTCTCTTTCTACGTTGCTTTGATCCCATATTTGAATGAATTTTTAATCCAACAAGTGTCAAATCCAGAACAACACAAAACCAGGTCTAAATTAATTAAAACATTATGTCTGCGGACGGGTACAGTCATAAAATGATTGAATAATGATTCAATCATTGGACCTCTGTACTTCTGCACTTGTCATTTTCCAACGGACTCATTAGAAACGGGCACCTATTTTTTAACAAAATAGGTGCCCGTTTTGTTAACGGTCACTTTTGAAACGGGCACCCATTTTTTAAAATTTCAAATCGGGCACCCGTTTCTAAAAGCTCGGGGCGGGAAAATTGAACTTGCCTCAGTTTTTGGTATGAGATAGGCATGATTTAGGCTTGGTCCCACCGACCCTATGTCTTCACCTCCATAAATTTGACTAAGTTATTTTAACATTAATTTTCTGTCTTCAACGAATTTTTTGAGCATCTTTCAATTTGAATTTTTTGATGAAACAAAAACCTATTATAGATTTCATTGTCCTGATTCTATAAATGTAAATTTTTTGACGATATAATAAATTTTACTATTTTTCATATATTTATCAATAGCAAAAAGTATGAAAATGTGAAATACAGAGGTTTACTAAACTTTTAATAATTTTTTTGTTTAAAGGTTTCTGCAAAAAAAAATTATATGGCATCAATCTACATTCTATTCTTTTCAAGATAAATTTTTTTGCTTTTGAAAAATATGAACATTTCATCAAATTATGGTGGCCGTAACCTAGAGGTTTTGAAAATATACTTTATTGTCATTTAAAAATTAATTTAAAAAAATATATAGAAAAAAAAAATAAGGAAAAATATACTCATCAATCTATAGTGTCTTAGGTATCTTTCTTAAAAAGGATTAACATATATTGATTTATTTGTGTCAAAAAAGGGTGGCCGTACACGGGTGAGGTATGGTCCTGAAACAGGCATTCTGAAAAAGTGGTTTTTAAATATGCCTACCAAAATTAATTTATGCAATGTGGGTATTGAAATAAATTACATATTTGAAAAGCTAACTCCGAGTACTATAATTTCTGTTAGTGAAGTTTTTTGAGATTCAATCTCTAAGTGCCTCAATTTTTGACATCAATTGACACAAATTTTGAAAAATAGGAAAACTCTTCCACTTTTTGCCAAAAATTGGCACCCAACTTCTTGCAGCCACCCTTAACCACTATTTAATCTTTCAATGGTTCAAGCCATCCAATCTTGCTTGGCTTAATCCTAATAGAATTTTGATAAAAATAAGAGTATATATAAAAGAGGTAATGGTGTAGTTTTTCTTCTTTTGTTTTTCATAACTAATATAGTAAGAAAGTTAAAGCCAATTAAAAGAACCAATTAATATTGACACAATAAGAGAGGATAATTTTAACAAACATGTGTCTTTTATGGACAAATTATAAATTTTTATCAATTGATAATAAAGTTGTCTCCATGATTCAATTGGTCTTTCCCTAGTCTTGCCTATATTATATTGTTGCTCATTCTTCTTTTATATTTTTTTAATGTCTAATGTGATACCCCTTTATACTACAATATTTCTTAAGAGAACTTCCCCACTTTATATAATGAAAATATATTGTATGGTCCATATGGCATTAGCTGAGTACTTTTAGTTATATGAAGCCTATTTATTTAAAAAATATCCTTGAATTCTTTTGTTTCTCTGTTTGGTTTTGAGACAATATAAACATACAAGAAGTGGAATAAATTCCTTTAATTACAATTGTGTTTCCTTTTCTAAATGTGATCATTTTATAGTATCCCCATTTCCTAGTGTAGGATTTGAGAATAATGTAGCACTAAGAATTATTTCATAAAAATTTATTTATGACAATTCAATTAACACCTTCCTTCCACTTTTTCCCTAAATTTAACACAACATTTTTCTCTTTGAAATTAACCATTTCATGAATATATTATAAGTGGTCTAGAATATGATGTATATTCTATTAGATTGGTGATTTCATTAAAAGAGTTTTTAACATTGAAAATATGGAAAGAGTTCTTCTTGAGAGAAAGTTCTTATGGATCTATAGGAAAACTATTAACTTAAAGAAAAAGAAAAAAATAGTAGATGTAAAAGTCTTAATTTGGCTCACAAAATTCATCAAGAATCTACCACTATTTAGCTGAAAAAAATTAGGATCATTTTTAAAGAATTTGAAGATCAATTTTTTATATATATAAAATGTACCTTTGTAAATATCTAATACTTCTTGAGATATCTGATTTCCTTACTTGAGAAGGAAAGAATAGGAATCCCCTCATAATTAATGCATTATATATAAGGGTCATTGAAAGAGGTAAGCTAAATATAGGACGAATCAATTTTTTTCTTTTTTCAAGTCAATTCAGCTTTGTATTAATGTTCTAAATCTAATAAAATTCTTTCAATATTAAAGTTTTCAGTTACACCTCTAATTTGACAAACTCAATTTTATTGATAAATCAATAATATAATTTATTTACTGATTTAAAAATAAACTTTACATATATTCCCATAGTTCCTCAATTTTTTATTCTTTTTTATTTTTTCCTTCCCAACTTCAAGCAATAACTAGAAACCTTTCCAATGATACTTAACCGAATTCAAACATGGATAACATAAAAATAAATATCTAAAGTTAGAAAAATGTCCACTCTATTGTTGACGGGGTTGACCAACTCTGGGATAGAAATTTGCAGTTTCCGTTCCCAGACAAACTATTGATTCCAATTTTAGTCTAAACATATGACAAACAAACATTTTCATATATTTTAAACATAAAAATCTTACACTTTTTACTGCTCAAAATTGTGATTTGTTATTGATTGTTGTGTTCCAAGATTAACCACTGTTTAATATCAGCTCCGTTTGGTGCGGATTAGAAACTGAACATCTCAAGTCAATAGTAAACCATTATTTTATGTGATTGAAAAATTATATAAAATTTATAATTATTGTTTTAATATTCGATAAAGGAAGAAGTTTCCTTAACCTCTATTTAAATTTTCAAAATAATTTATTTTAAAGCTGCAACTTAACCTAACATATGCTATCTTATATGATATTTGATGCATAAAAACATGGCTTCATGTTACTAGTAAAACCAGGCAAAGAAATTAGCAATAAAAAAATGTATTTATTCCACTTAATCAAAAATCTCTCATCATTCTCGGGTATCATGATGAAAACAACATTATGACTTATCAACATATATCAATCAATCAGTTTGTCAATCCGCGACTGAATAAGCTGGAGCCCTGCACATGGGACACTGATTTTTCTTTTGAAGCCATTGTTGTATGCAATGCCTGTGAAATATGTGATTTTCATTGCAAAACAAATGGCACGCCTCTTCGCCCACTACAAAATCTAATAAACAAATTGGACAGATAAAAATTTCATCAAAATGATACTCTGAGATTTTTATGGTTGGTAGATCCTCCATCAGTTTTGTTACCTTTCGCTGCCTTTCTCTCTCTGCTCTTTCTTGGTCGTACGTTTCTATCTCTCTGATCACACGAGTTCTGAAAGCACGAAGACGATCAGCTTCTAGGCCGGCGATCACTTCTCTGCTCTGATCTGCCTCTGCAGCTGGCGGTGACATTTCTATCTCTCTGATCTGACCTCCCTCCGCTGGATCTTCCGCGTGCGTTTCTAGCTCTCTGATCACACGAGTTCTGAAAGCACGAAGATTAGCCTCTAGGCTGGCGATCACTTCTCTGATCTGATCTTCCTCTCCTGGCTGTGACGTTTCTATCTCTCTCATCTGATCTGCCTCTGCTGGCTGTGACATTTCTATCTGTCTCATCTGATCTGCCTCTTCTGGCCGTGACATTTCAATCTCTCTCATCTGATCTGCCTCTGCTGGCTGTGACATTTCTATCTCTCTGATCTGATCTTCCTCTGCTGTGACATTTCTATCTCTGTGATCTGATCTGCCTCTGCTGGATCTTCCGCGTACGTTTCTATCTCTCCCATCACATGAGTTCTGAAAGCACGAAGACGAGCTTCTAGGCAGGCGATCACCTGTCTGATCTGATCTTCCTCTCCTGGCTGTGACATTTTCTTAACAGATTTATGGACTCGAAACTCAAAATAGCTGATTAATAATGTACGATGTTGATTTTGCCCTCTTATATACGTGTCATGCCAATTATTAAGAGTTGAGAACGAATAGACACGAACTCTAGGGGAATGGAGTAACATCTAATAATCAGGATTTTAAAAGCTCACTCAACATTAATAGAAATAATCTTCGAATAGTGGTGACACAAATGATACTATTTCCTAAAACGTTATTTAGGACATCTATCTAAATTAATAAATTATGAAATGGGAAGGAATTTTTGTAGTGAAAAATGAGGCTTAAATTTAAACATTAAATTTTGTGATGGACATGGATGTTTAATTGAAAAATTATAATGAAAATGAGTTTTGGTCAAATATTGGCAAAATTGTTTTGTTTCTTTTTAAAAACATAAATTGTGTATTTGGTACAATTATATTTTTTTAATCTTTTAAAAAATGACGCATTCAAATAGATAAAGTATTGATACATTAGTAAGTCACACATGAATATAATATCCAAGATAATATCCAATAGTACAAGAAGTAATTGTACCTACTAAAAGCTAGTTTAATTAGGATTATAATAATGATTTATATATTAAAAAAAGATATAAAATAAAATAAATTATTAATTTTAATATATTAAATAATATAATATTCTTTAGTTATAGATATGCATATATTTTAATAATTATTCATATATTTATAATTTAACAATAATGCTCGAAGAATAGTTTATTAGTTTACTATAATATACCAAGTAATATAATTAGAGTAAAAGTGTGCTATTATTATAATCTCATATAATATTATAAATAATAAAATAAAAATTTATTTAATTAATAATTTAAATATAATATAATTACTATTAAATTATAATCTTAGATTATTTTATTTATAATTTAATATTATAAATATTAGTATTCACAAAACATAATATAAAATATAGTTTATTATGTAATTATTATAATGTAGTTGCACTAATTAAATAGCAAAATGAAAGATCCAAAAAGTACTTTTAAAATACAAACAAAAAATAGGTTTTGCATAATAACATAATAATAAATATCTAACTAGAATGGGAAAAGACATCTTCTCAAAGTTGACCACCTTAATTTTGTTGATCATAAGAAACTTTAGAAGAACGTGATATGACATGAATGTTAGTTATCATAGATATAATTCAGATAGATAAGGGATGGACAACCATAAAAATGAGAATCATCAAAATATATTATATGTATATAATATTTTAATGAATTTTTTGACTAGAAATATTACTTGAAAGAAAAACATTTATAAATTTTATGAAAATAGTAAATATATTCTAAATTTTCTAATCAAATAATATGTTATCCTTCAAATAATCATATTTATTAGCAAATGGTATGCTAATGTTCAAAGATTAATTTATCAACATATTATAACTACTAGCTAATATTTTGATGTATAAAACAAATATATTTTACAAGAATAATAAATATAATGAATAAAAAATAATCGCTCAATAATATGGTATAAGAATATAATCAGTATTTATTTTATAAGAAAAAAATATTAAAGTTTCACAAATAAAAATCTACCATTACTATCTATACATCTTGCATGAGATATATTAGAAACATACTAGAGTATTAATGTCCATCACACAATTTATGTCACATTAATTTAAATGCGAGGTCTACCCCATCCCTCATAGTTTAGCATTGGTTTTGTAGTCAGACTCTTCAATTGATATTTTGGCTTTTGAGATACTTGCACATATGTTATTATTTTAAGGATTGATGAATCTTATGATATGTATATTCTACATTTGGATTATGTGTTTAAATTAAGCAAGCAAGAGGTTGTTGCCCCGAGGTACAGTAAATAGCTAACTAAAGAAGAATTAACACCAGACTAATTTAACCTAGACAGGAGTAGTAGAGAACATAAACCATCTACCTCTATCAAAACCAAAATGAGAAAACTAAACTGACACAACCGCTTGGTTTCAAAAGCCCAGGAGATAGTATCAAGTTTAACTAGCATAAAGAGAAAACTATGCCATGCAGGGCTAATAACCATAATTGTATTTTTAAACTTAAAACTGTAACAAAAAAAAGAGCCCAAAAAGTGGGCTTTATGTCAGCAACACCACCATTCACAACATCACCTCGGTCTAGTAGCAGATTCATTTACCATCCCATAAGCACTTGGAAAAAAATAGGTCATTCCAGTCTTCATTCAAGAATTTGAAGAGCTCACAATTTCTAACCTTTCTCATTTAATAAATAGAGGGTTGTTGATGAAGCATGCATAACCATAAGGGAAAACCTACTGGCATCTTCTAGTCTCCTATTGGTGTTGTACAAGTCATGACTAAGTTTGGCCACTCTATTATCCATGTAGGCAATCTACTACCTAATTCTTCCGACCAAGCCACCTCCCATAAATATTTTTGTTACTTTCATCCATGGTGTCTTTTCCAGCATTAGGGCCCTTGTCCTCCTTACACTTCTCAGCTGAGGTAGTTTTTTTTTCATCTTTACCCTCCTTATGGTTAGAGAAGTTTTTAACCTCTTCCTTGTTGGGAGATCTTAATGAGGCATCTTCCCGATCCAATAATTATTTCATAGCTCTAATACCATGTTCTTTAGCCAGACAAAAAGAATGGCGAGTAGAGCTAGGCTAAGGGTTAGTGATGCAGGAGCATCCTCGGTGTAAGAGTAATCTTGCATCACCCAAAAATATTTCTATTTTTGTATTCAATAAGGGCTATTTTGTGCAGAGCTGCTATTTATGGAAAGTTACTATTTTTGGTAATTTTTGTATGTGCTCAGAATGATCTGATTTCTTTCTTGGAGGTTCATTTTGGTCATATAAGTCCGCCAGATCAAGTGTATATTGGAAGATATTGAAGATTTTTGGTATTGGTAGCAGGGTACAGAAACTTTAAACTTAGTTTTGAAGGCTTTAGAGGCCCTGAATGAGGTCAAAAATTTGGGTGATGGGCGTTTGCATGGGTCAAGTCTGTAGAGCGCTTCGTGGCATTTCTAAAATGGGGTTATAATAGCCGATCGGGTCAACTAGTGATGACTTATGGTCTTCAGAAGTTGGGCCACCTGAAATGGCGAAAAATAATTTTCTTCAAAATTTCTATTCAGGTTTCAAAGGTTATCTTGAGCTGACTATGATGTAATAAAATGTAAAATAAAATAATTCTAAATTTGGTCGGCCTTATTGGCTAAAATTCTGGAACCTTCCCAGGCGGTGGAAAAATTGCCTATATAAGGAAGGCTGTATTATTGTCTTAGGCAGTTCAGAATAGTTTTGGGTAGTAGATCTGGGTAATAGTTTGAGGCTTTGTCCTACAGAATATTGTAAGGGAATGCCCATGTGGCTTTGCATATTGTAATTTTGAAAGTTTGTAATTCCACATTTGTGGAGATAATAAGAAGCCAATTTTCTGTTCTTGCATATTGTTGTTGATTCTCTATTTCTGTTATGTGTTTGTGGTATTAAGGGGAGCACCCTTCATCAAGTGGTATCAGAGCCGGAGTTCTTGAGTGTGTAAACAGATCACCAACTATGAGGTAGTTTGCACCAGGACCGTGGTTAGGGTTTCAGCGCGCATCGCAAAAATTCCTCGACGAAGAGAACGTGGCGGAAGAGCTGGTGCTGTGACACCTGAGGTTAGAGAGCTGCAGAGACAAGTGTGAGCATTGCAAGAAGAGATTCACAGAGGAATGAATCTTAATGTCAGAGACGAAAGTGAGGATGAAGCCGAAGAAGAATATCAAGAAGGAGAAGCTGAAATTGTGAACCAGGAGGAAGAAAGACTTTTTCGAGCAATTTTCAAGATTGGGAAAAGACCAAAGATTGAGGTTCCTACATTTTCTGGAAATCTTAACCCAGAGCAATTGATCGACTGGATCAATGAATGTGAGGAATATTTCGAGTACGAGGATGTTGAGGATCCTGATAGGGTCAAATTTGTGAAGGCCAGACTGAAAGGTCATGCGAAGATCTGGTGGCAAGAAATTCAATTGGAGTGAAATAGAAGAGGGAAAGATAAAATCACAAGATGGGATCGGATGGTGGATAAATTGAAGTGACAGTTCATTCCTGTTGATTATGAGCTTGACCTACTGAAGAAAATGCAGAGTTTGAAGCAAGCAGGAAGATCTGTTCAGGAGTATATAGAGGAGTTCTATCGACTTCTCATCAGAACAGGCCATGCAGAAGCTGATAAGGAGAAAGTTGCCCGATACCTTAATGGGTTAAGGCCAAGCATTCAGGAGGAGCTGAATCTGGTTTGAATGAACAGTATTGAAGAGGCATACCAGTTTGCCCTAAAAGTAGAGGAAAAGCTGAACAAGAAGTTTGAGAGCAGACAAAACGGAAGAGGTCGCGGTGGATGATCTGGTGGACGGTCATATGGTGGCCAAAATGAAGATCCAAAAAAGAAGGATGAGGCTAGTAGCAGTCAGAATCAGTGAGGAAATAATTCCAATCGCTTCCAAGATCAGAATAATAGGGATCAGAGAGGAAGAGGAAGAGGACAAGGATCTAGAAGAGGTGGCTTCCGTGGAACATGTTTTCACTGTGGAGAAGAAGGTCATAGGGCATTTGAATGTCCTCAGCACCAAGGTAGAACAGATAGGAGAAATGAAGGCCAGGCCAGAGTTGCAGATGTAGATGAAGATGCCAGATCATCAAATTCTAAAGATGTTGAAAGAGGAGAAATGTTGATTAACAGAAGAGTCCTGTTGAGTGGTGAGAATGAACCTGAGCAAAGGAGGAGCCTGTTTCGCACCAGGTGCAAGTGTGAAGGTAAATGTTGTGATGTGATTATTGATAGTGGAAGCACTGATAATTTGGTGTCAGAAGAGATGGTGAAAAAGTTGAAGCTCAAGAGACAGAAACACCCACATCCATATCAGATTGCCTGGGTACAGGATGACCACAAGGTCATGGTCAATGAACAATGCCTGGTGAAGTTCAAGATTGGTGGATACCAAGATGAGGTATTGTGTGATATCATATCTATGGATGCATGTCATATGTTGTTGCGTAGACCATGGCAGTTTGACAGATGTGTTGTACATGATGGTCGTGCGAATACCTATTCCCTGACAAAGGATGGAGTGCGACATAAGCTAAAACCATTGAAGGAGACTAAAGAAAAGGTATGTGGTAATGCAAGGATAACTTTTGTTGATGGAATAAATTTCTTAGATGGTATGAGGCATGAGCATTTATGTTTTTCTTTAATTCCAAAAGCTGGTAAAGAGGAAGTAGAAGATGTTCCTGTAGAAGTTGCAGATTTGTTGAATGAGTTTCAGGATATTATATCCGATAACGTGCCTGATGGATTACCACCAATCAGTAAGATCAGTCATCAGATGGACTTGATTCCAGGAGTGAGTTTGCCAAATAAGGCAGCACACAGAATGACACCTGCAGAAAGTGAGGAGTTGAACAGACAAGTACATGAACTGTTACAGAAAGGATTGATCCGTGAGAGTCTAAGTCCCTGTGCTGTACCAGTGGTATTAGCACCAAAGAAGAATGGAGAATGGAGGATGTGTATAGATTCTAGGGCAATAAACAAGATCACAATCAAGTACAGGTTTCCATTGCCACGAATGGATGATATTATGGACTGTTTGAGTGGAGCTGTGTATTTCTCAAAGATAGATCTGAAGAGTGGATATCATCAGATTCGGATCAGAGAAGGAGATGAATGGAAGACTGCCTTCAAGACAAAGGAAGGACTATATGAGTGGTTAGTCATGCCTTTTGGGCTAACCAATGCACCGAGCACTTTCATGCGGCTCATGAACGAGGTTCTGAAAGAATTTCTGGGTAAGTTTGTCATTGTTTACCTAGATGATATTTTGATTTTTAGCAAGACATTGGAGGAACATATGATGCATATTCGTATGGTATTTGAGAAGTTGAGAGAAGAAAAAATGCTGATTAATTTGAAGAAGTGCAGTTTTGTGAAGAAAGAGTTGGTGTATTTGGGGTTTGTAGTTTCAGGAGAAGGTCTAAAAATGGACCCAGAGAAGGTACAAGCTATCTTTGAATGGCCTACACCAAGGAGTGCTACCGAGGTAAGATCTTTTCATGGTCTAGCTAGCTTTTACAGAAAGTTTATCAGAAATTTTAGCAGTATTTGTGGACCCTTGACTGAAATAATGAGAGGGGATAGAAAAGAGTTTAAGTGGACTAATGGGGCAGAAAAGAGTTTTCAATTGTTGAAACAAAAAGTTACAGAATAACTTGTTTTAGCACTTCCAGATTTTAATAAGGTGTTTCAAGTAGATTGTGATGCTAGTGGTACTGCAATAGGAGCTGTTATGAGCCAAGAAGGTAAACCTGTTGCTTATTTCAGTGAGAAATTAAATGATGCCAAGAGAAACTATTCTGTTTATGATCAGGAATTTTATGCTATAGTTCAGGCATTAAAGAAGTGGAGACATTATCTCCTTCCTAAGGAGTTTGTTTTGTATACTAATCATCAAGCTTTGCAATAATTGAATAGTCAAGGAAAATTGAATCAAAGACATTTGAAATGGGTTGAGTTTTTGCAGAGTTATACATTTATTTTGAAACACAGGAGTGGAAAGTCTAATAGGGTTGCAGATGCTCTTAGCAGAAGGCAACTATTGCTGACAGAAATGCAGATTGAAGTGGTTGGGTTCAAGGAACTCAAGAATTTGTATCCAGAGGATCTTGATTTTGGTGAAGCTTGGAAAGCTTGTACAGAACCTGTTACTCTAGACAGGATGAAATGGTTGGATTTCATCATCCAGGATGATATGCTATTCAGAGGGAGTCAGTTGTGTATTCCACGAAGTTCTATGAGGGAGAATCTCATTAAGGAGAAGCATAGCGGAGGATTGGCTGGACATTTTGGTCGTGATAAAACCCTTGGTTTGGTTAGTGAGAATTATTATTGGCCACAGTTGTAGCAAGATGTGAAGAATTTTGTACAGAGTTGCAGAGTATGTCAGATGGTGAAAGAAGTGAAGCAGAATACAGGGTTGTATCAGCCATTACCTGTACCAGAGAAGCCTTGAGAGGATATCAGCATGGACTTTATTCTTGGTTTACCGAGGACACAGCGGGGACACGATTCAATTTTTGTGGTAGTTGACAGATTTTCAAAGATGGCACATTTTATTCCCTACAAGAAGACTAATGATGCTGTTCATGTAGTAGAATTGTTTTTCAAAGAAGTAGTGAGACTACATGGTTTGCCAAAGACCATAGTTTCAGATAGAGACACTAAGTTTGTTGGATATTTCTGGCGTACATTGTGGAAGAAGTTGAAGACAGATTTAAAGTTTAGTTCATCACATCATCCAGAGACTGATGGACAGATAGAGGCGGTGAATAGAAGTTTGGGGAATTTGCTGAGATGTTTGGTTGGAGATAAGCCAACAGGATGGGATTTGATTTTACCACAAGCGGAATTTGCATACAATAATTCTGTCAATAGGAGCACTGGTAAATCACCATTCCAGATTGTATATGGAAGTAGTCCAAGAAATGCATCTGAATTAAGGAAGATAGATAAAGGAGAAATAAGTAGTACTGAAGCTGAGGATTTTGCAGAACATTTGAAGAACATCCATGAGGAGGTGAGGAAGCATATTACCAAGATGAATGTATAGTATAAGACTAAGGTAGATGAGAAAAGGAGGCATAAGGAATTTCAGGTTGGAGATGAAGTCATGGTTCATTTGCGGAAGGAGCGGTTTCCAGTTGGTACATATAACAAGTTGAAAATGAAGAAGTTTGGGCCATGTAAGATACTGAAGAAGCATGATTTAGGAAATGCATATGAGGTAGAATTGCCTACTGAGCTGAATATTTCACTAGTGTTTAACATTTCAGATCTGGCAGAGTATCATGAAGGAGGTGTTGAAGATGAGATCACAGCAGCAGAGTGGAGTATTCCAGCAACTAGTTCAGACACTAAGGAAATCAAAGATATACTAGACAGTCATGTTGGCAGAAGCACAAGGAACAAGACATATGAAGAATATCTGGTCAAGTGGAAAGGATGACCTGTTGAAGATTCATCATGGCTAACAAAGGAGGAGGTTAACCGTCTTGGTTTTCCTCTGCACACCTAAGTCGTGACAGGGTCACTTCTCAAATTACCCTAGGTGTCTGATGCAGAAGCATCCTGGGTGTAAGAGCAATCTTGCATCACCCAAAAATATTTCTATTTTTGTATTCAATAAGGGCTATTTTGTGCAGAGCTGCTATTTATGGAAAGTTACTATTTTTGGTAATTTTCATATGTGCTCAGAATGATCTAATTTCTTTCTTGGAGGTTCATTTTGGTCATTTAAGTCTGCCAATAAAGTTTCATTGCCAAATCAAGTGTATATTGGAAGATACTGAAGATTTTCGGTATTGGTAGCAGGGTACAGAAACTTTGAACTCAGTTTTGAAGGCTTTAGAGGCCCCGGATAAGGTCAAAAATTTGGGTGACGGGCGCTTGTATGGGTCAAGCCTGTAGAGCACTTTGTGGCGTTTCTGAAATGGGGTTATAATAGCCGATCGGGTCAACTAGTGATGACTTATGGTCTTCGGAAGTTGGGCCACCTGAAATGGCGGAAAATAATTTTCTTCAAAATTTCTATTCAGGTTTCAAAGGTTATCTTGAGCCGACTATGATGTAATAAAATGTAAAATAAAATAATTCTAAGTTTGGTCGGCCTTATTGGCTAAAATTCTGGAACCTTCCCAGGCGGTGGAAAAATTGTCTATATAAGGAAGGCTGTATTATTGTCTTAGGCAGTTCAGAATAGTTTTGGGTAGTAAATCTGGATAATAGTTCGAGGCTTTGTCCTACAGAATATTGTAAGGGAATGCCCATGTGGCTTTGCATATTGTAATTCTGAAAGTTTGTAATTCCACATTTGTGGAGATAATAAGAAGCCAATTTTCTGTTCTTGCATATTGTTGTTGTTTCTCTATTTCTGTTATGTGTTTGTGGTATTAAGGGTAGCACCCTTCATCAGTTAGTCATTGGCTATTCCAGGTTAATGAAGATATTTTTACACTTCTTGGGGGTGGATGAGAGGAGTCTTTAGGGGCTAGGTCATACTTGTAGCCAGCCCACAAACCAAGAGTACGACGGGCCTTAGAGGATTTAAGGCTGGTAGCAAGGGTGGAGCATCTCATAGAACCCAGGGTGTGGGGAAGCCTTGATTGAGGGAAATTGAGGGTGATGGAGGCTGGTGGGAAGTTTGGGTGGCTTAGATGGTGGGAGGAGGGAAGAAGTTGTGGTGAAAGTTATAAAATCTGAGGATTAACCCCTTGTGAAGGTAAATGAGTTTTTCCCCCAATGAGATAGCCTCATTTATATCATTAACATTTGAATCCAAAGAGTGTAACAGGTAAAAAGATAAAGAAATCAATAATTTATGCCTACAATGGTTTAAGAAGGGAAGATGGTAGTTATATAATGTATCATAGTGGCCCTCTAGTGTGAAGTACTTGATGATTAATTTCCACATTTTTGGCCTGGATTCAGGCAGGTCAAAAATGTTGTAACCCCATTCTTAAAGACTGAGGTCTCCTCATTTCTAAAAAATAAGAAAAGTCAATTTTGGCCTAGGCTTTAGACGTTTTTCTCCATTTTCTGCCTGAAGTGGGCTTTCCAATAGCTTTTTTGATGACCTCCTCATTGATCTCGAACATAATCTTGTTGATGGTGGCCCTCCTTTTATTCAAGGTCTTCACAGACTACCATGAAATCATTTCATCATGGTCCACAAGGTTTTCTATGAAGGAAAGAAATCATCCATCTTTGAAAAAGTACAGGACCATGGGTTTAGAGGAAAACTCTTCCTCAATTTTATCTAGTACAATCCTATGCTAGTCACCACCCATCTTCTCCCAGACTATCAAACACAACCAACACCCATAATCTAGTCGAGAAGTAGTTACACATAGACCAACAATTGTAGTTACCCACGAAACAATTGAAACCATAACTAGAGTGGTCACCCACAAAATCAGTCAAACCAGAATAACAGAAAAGTATGAAGGCAAGGAAGTTGCAAAAATGTTGAAGTGATAGTCATAGCTTATTCTTAAGGTCTTGTCATATTGGGTGCTATAATTAGGGTAGTAATTACTATTTTCCTCATAAATCACCTCCAGAGACGCTAGCAAGGTCAACACATGGAAAAAGTGTTATAAAATGCAAAAGGCATCATTAAAATCCACCCCATATCCATTGTCATCCTATGTAATTCTCACTTGCCTTAGAAGCTATTCAAAATAATAATGGCCCATAAAAGGGAACATTATACCAATAAGCCATGTCAAACACCTGTTAGTAATGACAAGCCCTCTCATAAAATCCATGTGGAATTTCAAACCAAAAGTAGTGCTGGTGGTAGAATTGTATGAGCACCAGGGCACACCCATTGGCATCCAAACCAAGAGACAATTTGTAATCATCATGGAATTTAAGGTCAACGTTTCTCATTTCCCACCTAAGCAGGTTGTGAATAGCCTTGGGAAGTGGATTGACAACCCTCCAACACCGTAACACATCTAGCTACAAACCAAGAAAAACCATGGCATCCACCACAAAGGTACCTTCCCTATAAGTGTGCTTGATGTTGGCCATATAAAGTCACTCCATTAAACCATGTATATTAGATATAATGCAGTCAACTTTGTTGGCTTAGTGGTGAGTGATTAGGGAGGTACTATACACTTTTTATTTATCGTGGGGTTAACTTGTCAAGCATTTTTGAGTTGACACGTCAAACATTTCCCTACGTTGACTCGTAAGGTTTTTCCCTAGGTTGACTCGTCAAATATTTTAGGGTTAACTTGTTAACCGATATAAGTCTTTTTATATTGGCTTAGGGTTAGGGATTTCTCAGTATGATGGATGTTTTATGTAGCTTCTTGTGACAATATTGAGATGTAAGGGATTGCGGATTGTAATCAGGTTGTAATCACTGGATCATAATAATATTGGAATTGATGTTGGTGGACGTAGCCTAGGCATTGGGTGAACCACATTAAATATTTGTGTCTTGTTTTCTCTTTTATGTGGTTTATTATTTTTTTGATATTGGTTATATTTGCATGTAATTTTTATTTATGTCTTGGTAATCCTAGTAGACTTTCCATCGAGCCATGAAGTTTCCTTGTACAGCCTCAATGATAACTTTGGAGTGTCCTTTAATTTCAATGTTGGTACATCCAAGGGTGATGGAAAAATTTAGACCCTAAATGAGGGTCATACCGTTGGCTTGGTTAACAATGGGGTTCTAAAGGGAAATAGAAAAAGTAGCCATCTCTCTCTCTCTCTCTCTCTCTCTCTCTCTCTCTCTCTCTCTCTCTCTCTCTCTCTCTCTCTCTCTCTCTCTCTCCCTCTCTCAGCCTCACCATCTTCTTTATCTTTTTGTCTCACTATTAAAATCTATGAATTGAATAGGGAACACACGCTATAGCACATGTGCCCTATGAAAGTCATAGATTTGAATAGTGCACTTGCACTATAGTGCACACACACTATAGTTTGTACGCACTTTGCAAGACATTGGAATCCACCAAGCCTAATAATTAGATTTACCTTGAAGATCCAACTCAATCGCTTGGAGGATTCAAATAGGCCTGTGACGTGTTTTCAAGCAGACCTACAAAAAAATGACATCTTTTTTTTGTGCTCCTCATCAAGTTTACTCGTAGTTCGATAACGTTAAAATTGGATGAGATGATATTTTAGATGTCTCTATTAACTATCTAACCTTATGATTTATATTTAATTTTGATTATGTTATGCTTTTGATCTCTAATTTCTTTTGTATGCATGTCTATTTTTTGTCAAAAACAAATGTGTAGTATTTTGGGCATAGATTTGGGCTCGTTCGTCGAACTTTGCAACAAGTTATGTGTTTAAAAACTAGACTACATTATATAAACTTTAAAAAAAAAAAATGGATTTTTTGATTTGTTTTAAATGGTTTATAGGGGGAGCACACAAAAATTTCACATTTTCAGGATATGTGCACTTCGTAAATTCATAAACAATTATATAGTCATATTTAAAAATTAGCAAAAAAATATAGGATAAACTACGTGGTGTTACCTAACCTCTCATTGGAGTGATTAATTTTTTTTTTTAAAGTTAACATTTTAGGGGGAGCACACAAGATGCTATTTTATGTTTTTGCACAAAAAATAGGACCACTTTTTGTGCTCTGCCTTTTTTCAGGGCCTTAATCTACACCATTTTCAAAATAAATTAGTAGTTCATGAACTAGATTTAGAGTATTACAACTCTTGTCGTTGTCACATCTGAACATTTTGAATCTAGCTATCTTCAATTTCTTGTTGAACTTTAGAGTTTTCTGATTTTAGGAGAAAAGTGGCATCTTATACCCCCTTTTTGGTCCCAAGTTATTTTGGGGGGTTATTTAGACCCCAAATATTCTAGGAGAGAACAATCATTTCTTACCCTTTTGAGTGAGGTAGAGGACTTGATGCCTTCTAGTAGTAATTTCCTTTGTAATAATCATTTGTCTTCTGACCCTGTCAGACAAACATCCAAATTTTGTATCCACCCCAACATCAATTTTTTCATTCGTTCTTTTCCTTTGTTGGGTTTTCCAATCTATTTCCTCACTCTTTGCTGTACCTTTCAGCACTAGCGGAGTACTATAGGTCACCCTTAGGGATCTTGTATTATTGGGGTTAAGGGGTACCTCCATCAAAAGGATAACTATAGACCTAATAGGTGAGTTCCATGTAGGCTTTGTCTCAATGACATTGAGTTCCATCTAGAATAACACCGAGGTAGTGATAGTATAGTGCTTAGTCCCTGACTCACTCTTGGAGGATATCTCCTCGTCAATGTCTAGCTCATTACTCATGGGTATTTATTTATCTCCCATTCCAATAATGGTGGAGTCAACAACCATAATGGGTGGGGGGAAGGTGAGTTTCATTAAAGGACCACCGAAGATCACTAGAGGGGGAAACCCCTTGTTCGTGGTAGCCTTCAGAATATCAGCTTCCTAAGTCATTCAAGGGGTTGGGGTGCTCTGTTCTTCAGGTGTGCTAACTTCTAAAATAATTTTCTTTAGCTTAATCTCTGGGATCCTAGGATCCTTAAAGTCCTTCCTTGAATGACCCTTAGAGTTGTAGGCCTCATCGAAAAGGGTAGCATCTCATAGGCTATGGCTTGTGTCCATTTACCCAGCTTATGCTTTAGCACCACAAAGTTTAGGAGATTCTTATTGATACAAACATTAACAAAAAATGGGCAAAAACTAGGCAGGATTTAGAAAGTGTTACCAAATCTTCTAAGATTTAGTGCCCAAATGAGTTTCTGATCCATTTGAAGATCTATTCATCCTATAATTTGAGAGGTAGCCCATGTAAACGGACCTAGAATGGAGCCATCCTACTAAGATTGGCTAAAGGGCTAAAACCTAGCATCCATTTAGCCACAGTGATAAGGTATTTTCAATAGAGCCACAAGCCAGAAATGACCAAGGAGAGGTCATCGGTAGCTGTGAACTTGAAGAGGAATAGTCCACCTAGCATAGTAGAGAAGACCACAGTCCCTATTAGCTTCTAGTGGTTTCCCACCCATTTTCTGACAATATCAATGGTGGGCTACAAGTTGTTAAAGTGCCCAACCAGAGCCATGTTAAACTACGCCATTATTTTTTCTATCATAGATTTAGGAAGCGTGATCTTCATGCTTTCCTTTATAATAGTAGCCACACATAAAGTGGGATTTGAATCAATTGTTTGGGTCCCAACCAACATACCTTTCTAGTAAACATTGGGACCAGAGGGGGGTAGGGAATCTAAATTATTTTCTGTAGTAGCTTTGTTAGAGTCATTAAAAAGAAGGTTGGGAATAGAGATGAGTAGATCTCTGGGGTGGGAAGGGTGTTCCCCCCAACACTATCTACCATGGGAGAAAGTTCAAAATAGCAGTTTGCGTGGCAAGTTGCTGAGAGAAGGAATTTAAATTGGTTTAAAATACTTATCTAATACTTTATAGTTGATCCTGATGTACCTATGTTAGGTTATAAATTTGATGGTGTAGTATATTGGATACAATAGATATATATATATTACAAAATAAATTTAAAAGGTACATGCCATGAACATTGGGATGAAATTCAAATAGTGAATTATTTGAAAGGTGTATGTAATTGTGAGTGCTTGATGATATATGTGGTCTATGTTGGTTTATGTTATTTACCTTGTTACTTTATTGGACCCA
Source organism: Chamaecyparis obtusa (assembly GCA_027943335.1). NCBI lineage: Eukaryota > Viridiplantae > Streptophyta > Pinopsida > Cupressales > Cupressaceae > Chamaecyparis > Chamaecyparis obtusa. Next base: position 11,232 of record BSBK01011553.1, on the reverse strand, counting down.
CTTATGTTTTCTATGAGTGTGTAGGAGAGTAACCATGGTTCTAAATGTGTAGAACAAAGAGTGAAACTACGTTAAAAATTGTAAAGAAAAGGTTTTGTATAGTAAAGAGACATTAACCTCATTGTCTTGTGTTTTTATTCATCAAATTATTTGTTGAATGTTGTATTTAATTATGTTAATTGTTTTAGGTTAGTCATGCTATGTGGGAATGGATTGGAATTTTATATGGTGTCACTTGACACATAGTTGTCTGAGGTGTTGGCATGACTAACCCTTTTATCTGGGATAAGTATGACACCAACTAGCAGGTTAACATGTAGAGTCCCCATGCTTAGAATAGATAAAGAAGAATAAAACTTGGGAATTGGTTCGTAGACCTAAAGACAAAAATGTGATAGGAACTAAGTGGGTTTTCAAAAACAAAAGGAATGAAGAACAAATTGTTGTAAGGAAGAAGGAAAGATTCTTATGCAAAGTCTATTCAAAACAAGAAGGCATAGATTTCTAAGAGACATTTTCTCCTCTTGCTAGAATAGAAGTTTTTGAGACTATTCTTAGCTTATGCTACACACAAAGACTTCAAGGTATATCAGATGGATGTGAAATCTGCATTTTTGAATGGGGATGTTGAAGATGAGGTATACATAGAAAAACCAAATGGATTTCCTCTATCAGTAGATGGAGACATGGTATGAAAGTTGATGAAGGCATTGTATAGACCAGGAAGCAAGCTCCAAGGGCTTGGTATGAAAGGTTATACAAGTACTTACTTTTCCTTGGAATCATAAAAGCTAATGTTGATAGTAATTTATATTTGGGAACTAATCAAGATGGAGTTTTGATTATAGAAGTATTTGTTGATGATATTATTTTTGGAGGAAATGATGAGATGTGTAAGAAGTTTTCTAAAGAAATAGAGAATGAATTTTAGATGTCCATGATAGGTGAAATGAGATTCCTTCTAGGACTGCAAATAAATCAGAGCAAGAATGACATTTTTATTTCTCAAACTAAGTATCATAAAGAAATGCTGAAAAAGTTTGGAATGGAAGATTATAAACTTGTGAGAACACCTACGATGAATGGTAATAAACTATCAAATAATTATGAGACCAAGAGTGGTTTTCAAACCAAGTGCAGATTAATGATTGGAGGATTAAAATATCTAACTCATTCTAGACCCGATATTGATAATGTTATTGGAATTGTGGCAACATATCAGATAGATCTAAAGAAACACTCATGGTTTCTATGGAAAGGATATTCAGATATCTAAAAGGAACAATGGAATATGGTTTATGGTATGGAAAAGATGATGATTTTGAACTTCATGCTTATACTAATACGTATTGGGCATGAAACATTGTTGCTAGGAAGAGTACTAGTAGAGATGCATTTTTCCTTGGGAAAAGGTTGGTTTCATGGTTATGTAAAAAGAATGATTGTATAGCTCAATCTACTAGTGAATCTGAGTATGTTGTTGCTGCTATTAACCGCATGGAGCTATTTTGGATGAAAGAAAAGCTGAAAGACATTGGGATAACTTTTGTTCAACTTATGGGTATCCATTGTGATAACACTAGCATAGTGAATATGTCAAATAATCCAGTGATGCATTCTAAAAATAAACATATTTCTATCGAGTATCACTTTTTGAGAGATAAGGTGGAAGAGAAAGAAATAAGGGTGAAGTAAATTAGCAAAAAAGAATAGATTGCAGACATCTTTACAAAGTTGTTGCCAAAAGATGCCTTTGAGTATCTTAGAGGTATCCTTGGAGTGCATGCCCCTCCTTGTGAGAATTAAATAATGCAGGAATGTAGCAGTCCATAGGTTTTCAAAGCCTTATTATATTATGGACTTGATGTATGGATCTACTCCTCAGGGGGTGTGATCATTTAGGACAATTGTTGACTTGTGGCAGCCTTTGCCATTTTTGTCAAAGGGGGACATATAGACATTTCTATCTCTTTGATCTGACCTGCCTACCATAGATCTTCCACGTACGTTTCTATCTCTTCTCTTTCTTGGTCATACATTTCTATCTCTATGATCACTTCTCTGATCTGACCTTCCTCTCCTGGCTGTGACATTTCTGTCCCTCTGATCTAATCTGCCTCTACTGGCCGTGACATTTGAATCTCTCTCTTCTGATCTACCTCTGCTGGCTGTGACATTTCTATCTTTTTGATCTGATCTTCTTCTGCTGGCTGTGACATTTCAATCTCTGTGATCTGATCTGCCTCTGCTGGATCTTCCGCGTACGTTTCTATCTCTCCCATCACATGAGTTCTCAAAGCACGAAGACAAGCTTCTAGGCAGGCGATCACTTGTCTGATCTGATCTTCCTCTCATGGCTGTGACATTTTCTTAACCGATTTATGGACTCGAAACTCAAAATAGCTGATTAATAATGTACGATGTTGATTTTTCCCTCTATATACGTGTCATGCCAATTATTAAGAGTTGAGAATGAATAGTCATGAATGCTAGGAGAATGGAGTAACATCTAATAATCAGGATTTTAAAAGCGCACTCAACATTAATAGAAATAATCTTCGAATAGTGCTGATACAAATAATACTATTTCCTAAAACTTTATTTATGACATCTATCTAAATTAATAAATTATGAAATGGGAAGGAATTTTTGTAGTGAAAAATGAGACTTAAATTTAAACATTAATTTTTTTTTGATGGAGGTGGATGTTTAATTGGAAAACTATAATGAAAATGAGTTTCGACCAAATAATGGTAAAATTGGTTTTCTCCTTTTTGAAAATATGAATTGTGTATTTGGTACAAACGATGCATTCAAATAGATAAAGTATTGATACATTAGTAAGTCACACATGAATATAATATCCAAGATAATATTCAAGAGTACAAGAGGTAATTGTACGTACTAAAAGATAGTTTAATTAGGATTATAATATTTTTTCATATATTAAATAAAAGGTATAAAATAAAATTAATTAATAATTTTAATATATTAAAAAATATAATATACTTTAGTTAGAATAGATATGCATATATTTTAATAATCATTCATATATTTATAATTTAACAAGAATGAGAAAATTAGTTTATTAGTTTACTATAATATACGAAGTAGTATAATTAGAGTAAAAGTATGCTATTATTATAATCTGATATAATAGTATAACTAACAAAATAAAAATTTATTTAATTAATAATATAAAAAATAAAAATATAATATAATATAATTGGTATTAAATTATAACCTTAGAATAAATTTAATATTATAAATATTGCTATTCACATAGTATAGTATAAAATATAGTTTATTATGTAATTATTATAATGTAGTTGCATTGATTAAATTGCTCAATCAAAGAGTCAAAGAGTACTTTTAAAATACAAACAAAAAATAGGTTTCACATAATAATATAATAATAAATTAAAAATCTAACCTTATAAAACACTATTTTTGTACTCATTAAAAAGTCCACCTTATAAAACACTTTCATATTTTCTAAAAACCACTCTTCTGCTAATAGTTTTTACTATATAAAATGAATTTTGTAAATATATTTTGTTAAAAAAAATGTAACTATACTTTAGTTAACATACAAATTTTTTAAAGAATAAATTATCTTCCATGTAATTTTCTAAAAAAATAATTATCAATAATTAGTTAAGTTCATATGTCTATAGTTCTAAGCCTACAATCTTATTTTTATTTATTATTTTCTCCAAGACTATCAATGGATATGATTTGATTTCATCTATTTATGTCAATATCCAATGATGTCAATATTGCATCAAAAAGAAATGTGTAATCTACTACATTTCTATTGATGATTATTAAGGGCTTGAAATATCTAACTAGAATGGGAAAAGACATCTTCTAGAAGTTAACCACCTTGATTTTGGGAACATTCAATTCACGAATATGAATGAACAAAACACTATTCAATATTACAAAATTTCAGTGAAATATATTTATCATAAGAAACTTCAGAAGAAGGTGATATGACATGAATGTTAGTTATCACAAATATAATTTAGATAGATAAGGGATGGGCAATGATAAAAATGAAAATCATGAAAATATATTGTATGTATATAATATTTTAACGAGTTCTTATTACAAATATTACTAGAAAGAAAAATATTTATAAATTTTATTAAAATAGTAAATATATTCTAAATTTCCTAATCAATAATATGTTACCCTTCAAATAATCATTTTTCTTAACAAATGGTATGCTAATGTTCAAAGATTAATTTATCAATGTATTATAACTACTAGCTAACAATTTGATCTATAAAATAAATATATTTTGCAAGAATAAGAAATATATTGAATAGAAAATAATCACTCAATAATATGGTATTTAGGAATATAATTAGTATTTATTTTATAAGAAAACAACATTAAAGTTTCACAAATAAAAATCTACCATTACTATATATACATCTTGCATAAGATAGGTTAGAAACGTGCTAGAATATTAATGTCCATCTCACATTATATGTGACATTAAAAATGTGAGGTCTACCCCATCCCTCATAGTTTAGCATTGGTTTTCTAGTCAGACTCTTCAGTTGATATTTTGGATTTTGAGATACTTGGACATGTGTTATTATTTTAAAGGGTGATGAGTCCTATGTTATGTATATTCTATATTTGGATTATATTTTTAAATTATGCTCCTACAAGAGGGTGTTGGCTAGAGGTACAGTAAATAGATAACTAAAGAATAATTAATAGTACATTAATTCAACCTAGAAGGCAGCAATAGAGAACATAAACCATCTACCTCTATCAAAATAAAAAATGAGAAAACAAAAAAAGTAGAACCTCTTGGTTTCAAAAGCCCAGGAGATAGTATCAAGTTTAACTAGCATAAAAAGTAAACTATGCCACATATGGCTAATAACCATAATTAAAGTTTTAAACCTAAAACTGTAACAAAAAAATAGCCCAAAAATTGGGCTTTATGTCAGCAACACCACCATTCACAACACCACCTCAGTCTAGAAGCAGAGTCATTTCCATTCCATAAGCTCTTGGAAAGCAACAGGTCATTCAAGAATTTGAAGAGCTCATGATTTCCAACCACAAACTCCTTCCCATCCAAGGCATTTTGTTTAACAGATAAAGGTTTGTTGATGAAGCATGCATAACCTTGAGGGAAAACTTGCTAGCATCATCTAGTCTCCTATTTGTGTCATCTATGTCATGACTAAGTTTGGCCACATGGAATACTCTAGGCAAAAGCAGAATTATAGAACAAGTGTTCAAAAGACTCAGGAACAGTAAAAAAATCACACCAAATAGGTTCTCCTAGATTATGAGGTAGAGTGTTACCAATAGCTAGTTTGTTCAAGAGAAATAGCCATCTACAACAAGTTTTATTTGTTCACACAGGGAATGCCAAAAATAGTTAAAGAAGGTTTGCCACTTTGAGACCAGGATATCCAGCTTCCAGCCAAGGTTCACCCTCTCAAAAATATCAAAATTATTTTTCAGCATATTGTAAATTTGTTTTGTAGAAATCTTATTAAATTAACTACCATCCTTCCATTTAGTCCATTGCATGAAATGTGTGGTGTTTATACTTCTACCAGGAAAGAAATGACCAAATACTTTAGATATAATAGAATATATCTTTTTCTGTGTGATAGGGATGTGATATTTAGCAAATAGTTCATCCCAATCCCCTAGCCAATTGTCAATCATAACAACTTGCAGAAGGGAAATGCCATATTTCAATGAGTTTTTTGCAAAGAAACTTTAGGTTAATTTGAGGGGTTTTCCATTAACCTCCACCCCCACCAAACTAAACTATCTAACAGAAAGTATGTAGGAGGATGACTACTGGCTCTCTTGAATAGGAGAAGATCCCTCACTTGAACTTGTGCTTTCCATATGGACTAAAAAACATTGGAGCCAAAAACTAAAATATTCATGTTCCCCATAATCTTATCACAAAGAGGTACATTTTTCCACCCTTTACCTTTCTTAATACATGATCTATTGATATTGTTCCTAATCAGAACCTTCCATGGTTCATCACCTATTAGAGCTTGTGTAATCCACCTAAAGTCCAATGCCATACCTTGGGGTTTTAGGTCCTGTTATGCCTAGTCCCCCATTATTTTTGGGCATGCATCACCACTCCCATTTTACACAATGTCTCTTCTTATTCCTGAGCCCGTCTAACCATAGAAAATCTCTCACAATTCTTTCTAACTTCCCAGTCTGATAATTGGAGAACAACCACATTGAAGATAAGTATATATGGTGAGCTGACAAGACTTTCTACACAATTTGGACTCTCCAGCCAAGGATAACATATGTATTTTCAATTTCATGTATTTCTTCTAAATCTTGGAGTATAACCAGTTCCACATCTCTTTGTGAGATGGGTCAATAGAGAAGGGAATGGCTAAATACTAGACAATATCACTAGGCCCCACCCACTTCCATGCTTTTCTTTCTAGCCATTCTGGGGGAGACAAATACCACCCAATGACTGAGGATTTGTGAGCCACTTTGGTCACCGATACATCACAAAATAATTGAAACCTATTAAGCATGTTATCAAAGTTGTCTTCATCCATGATGATAAACAAAGAAGTGTCATCTTCAATGTATGCATTAAGAAATGGCTCCTTATTAGGATGAGTAATACCTGTAATGGGGGGTCCTAGCTGGGGGGCTCTAAGAATATAGAATAAGGCATCAACAACAATTACAAAGAAAGCTTGAGCAATTGGACACCCTTAACTAATGGATCTTTGGAGAGTGATATTTTTAGAGAGTTCACCACTTACATCAATAACTCAAGAAGAATCCTTGAGAAGAATATAAATCCACTTATAAAGGTATGGAGGAAAACCTAATGCTTTCACCATTCCCATAACAAATGGCCACTCAATCGTGTCATATGATTTCTTAAAATCTAGCAAAACCATAACTGCATTCTGATCTTCACTCCTACCCTAGTGCATTGCTTCCCAACTGGTAATCAGGTTCTTAAGGATGAATCTCCCTCTAATGAATCTTGTCTAGGTTGGGGATATAAAATCATTCATTAGACCCCCAATTCTCCTACTCTGAACCTTAACTATCATCTTATAGGACAAATTCAATAATGTGATGGGTCTCCAATTTTTAACTAGGGACTTATCACCATCCTTAGTAAGCAGTTTTATAACACCCCTGTTAATGTCAACATCAAGTGATCCTTGTCTTAAGTCTTCATAAATTTCCAATAGTTTCAGCCCGATCCATTCCAAGTTGTGCTTGTAAAACTCAACACTTTAATTTCTATTTACTCTAGAGATATCGGAAGACCAAGCCTCTTTGCCTCCTTATCTCGAATCTTCTTTGGAATCAGTTTAAGAGAGTCCTCCATTTTCCTTTTTTTCTCTTCATTAAATTCTAAAGTAAATAATTCTTTATAGAAGCTATAAAAATATTCTTTAATACAGTTTGGATCCATAGATATTTTCCTTTTAATCTATATACCCTCAATAAGTTCTATCTTATTCTTGGCTCTAATGATGTTGAAGAAATGTTTAGAACCCTTATCACCACCCTTCATCCAATTCATGCTAGCTCTAGTCTTCTCACCATTAGTCTTATACTATTCAATGTTTCTTAGTAGACTTTTGACCTCCATAATCTTCTCCTTTAGTTGGGGGTCAGATCCCTAGTTTTGCAGTTCTTTTTTAGTATAATTGAGAGTACATTTAAGGGCATGTTCTTCTTGATTTATGACAATAGCCTTTTGCTTCCCTAAAATTTGATACAACTTCCTCCATGATTCGACTAATTGACTCCACATATCCACTTGGTTCAGTTCTTGGTTACAAAATTTACATAAACTAGTGAGCATTATGATAGCATCATCAATGTCTTCATTGTTAAGAAGTGAGGTGTTTAGTTTAAAGCTATTTTTCTTCTTAGTGAGATAGGCATCATCATCACTATCCAAATAAATCTTACAATATATTGGGTGATGGTCTAACATAAATAAAGGGGAGATACACATAGGGGCTCGACCATTCTACTTCTCAAAGGAGAAAATAGATTCTTCTGCATAAATCTTGTCCATCCTACAATCGTCTCTCTGTTATCCAGCTTGGTTGTTGCACCACATGAACCATATATTTGAGAAGGAATTATTTTTAAGTCTGAGGGGGTCCTCAATCCTAAATTTCCTATTTAAATTAGACCAAAAGAATATTTCATCCCCTTTATAGAAATGAGCATTACCACCACACTCATCCTCTCTACTCTCCACCATGTTGAAATCCCTAACAAAAATCTAGTGTGCTTTAGGTAGGTCATTGGATAACCATTCCCATAAGGTAGCACATTCTCTATAATCATTAGGGGCATAAATGTTGCACACACTGAATAGAGTATCCTTATGATTAAGTGTAACCCATAAAACTCTATGACAAGGAGAAGACCCATTAGAATTAATTTTATTAGCCAATTGAGGTCATACCAGAATGGTAGTTCCTCCTTTACCTCTAGGGTGGTTAGAATGAAAACCAATGGCCTTATCCCAAATGAATTTTATTATGGTAAAAGTTTGAAAGACAATTACCTTAATCTCTTGTAGACATACTATATATTTTTCACTAAGATTATTACACCACTTCCTAACTAGATATTTTCTATCAGACATCTTGAGCCTTCTCACATTCTAGCTATGTATGTACATCATTGGGGTAATATTTTGTAAT
>BSBK01011552.1:30000-77996 GCA_027943335.1 Chamaecyparis obtusa | reverse complement strand
GCTTCTTATTATCTCCACAAATGTGGAATTACAAACCTTTCAGAATTACAATATGCAAAGCCACATGGGCATTACCCTTACAATATTCTGTAGGAAAAAAGCCTCGAACTATTTACCCAGATCTACTACCCAGAACTATTCTGAACTGCCTAAGACAATAATACAGCCTTCCTTATATAGGCAATTCTCCACCACTTGGGAAGGTTCCAAAATTTTAGCCAATAAGGCTGACCAAACTTAGAATTATCTTATTTTACATTTTATTACATCATAGTCGGCTCAAGATAACCTTTGAACAGAAATTTTGAAGAAAATTATTTTCTGCCATTTCGGGTGGCCCAACTTCCGAAGACCATAAGTCATCACCAGTTGACCCGATCAGCTATTATAACCCCATTTCAAAAATGCCATGAAGTGCTCTACAGGCCTGACCTGCACAAGCGCCCGTCACCCAAATTTTTTGACCTCATCCGTGGCCTCTAAGCCTTCAAAACTGAGGTCCAAAGTTTCTGTACCCTGCTGCCAATACCGAAAATCTTCAATATCTTCCAACATACACTTGATCTGGAAATGAAACTTTACTGGTAGACTTCTATGACCAAAATGAACCTCCAAGAAAGAAATTAGATCATTCTAAGCACATAAAAAAATTACCAAAAATAGTAACGTTCCATAAATAGTAGCTCTGCACAAAATAGCCCTTATTGAAAAATAAAACAAAAATATTTTTGGGTGATGCAAGATTGTTCTTACACCCAGGATGCTCCTGCATTAGACACCCAGGGTAATTTGAGAAGTGACCCTGTCACGACTCAGGTGTACAGAGGAAAACCAAGACGGCTAACCTCCTCCTTTGTCAACCATGATGAATCTTCAACAGGCCGTCCTTTCCACTTGACCAGATATTCTTCATATGTCCTGTTCCTTGTGCTTCTACCAACATGACTGTCCAGTATATCCTCGATCTCCTTAGTGTCCTAAACTAGTTGCTGGAAGACTCCACTGTGCTACTGTGATCTCATCTTCAACACCTCCTTCATGATACTCTGTCAGATCTGAAATGTTAAACACTGATGAAATATTTAGCTCACTAGGCAATTCTAACTCATATGCATTTCCTGAATCATGCTTCTTCAGTATCTTACATGGCCCAAACTTCTTCATTTTCAGCTTGTTATATGTACCAATTGGAAACCGCTCCTTCCACAAATGAACCATGACTTCATCACCAACCTGAAATTCCTTATACCTCCTTTTCTCATCTGCCTTAGCCTTATACTATGCATTCATCTTGGTAATATGCTTCCTCACCTCCTCATGGATGTTCTTCAAGTGTTCTGCAAAATCCTCAGCTTCAGTACTACTTATTTCTTCTTTATCTATCTTTCTCAATTCAGATGCATTTCTTGGACTACTTCCATATACAATCTAGAATGGTGATTTACCAGTGATCCTATTGGCAGAATTATTGTATGCAAATTCTGCCTTTGGTAAAATCAAATCCCATCTTGTTGGCTTATCTCCAATGAAACATCTCAGCAAATTTTCCAAACTTCTATTCACCAGCTCTGTCTGTCCATCAGTCTGTGGATGATGGGATGAACTAAACTTCAAATTTGTCTTCAACTTCTTCCACAATGTACGCCAGAAATACCCAACAAACTTAGTGTCCCGATCTGAAACTATGGTCTTTGGCAAACCATGAAGTCTCACTACTTCTCTGAAAAACAATTCTGCTACATGAACAACATCATTAGTCTTCTTGCAGGGAATGAAATGTGCCATCTTTGAAAATCGGTCAACTACTACAAAATTGAATCATGTCCCCGTTGTGTCCTAGGTAAACCAAGAACAAAGTCCATACTGATATCCTCCCAAGGCTTCTCTGGTATAGGTAATGGCTGATACAACCCTGTATTCTGCTTCACTCCTTTCACCATCTTACATACTCTGCAACTCTGTACAAACTTCTTCACATCTTGCTGCAATTGTGTCCAATAATAATTCTCACCAACCAAAGAAAGGGTTTTATCACTACCAAAATATCCAGCCAATCCTCCACTATGCTTCTCCTTGATGAGATTCTCCCTCATAGAACTTCATGGAATGCACAACTGACTCCCTCTGAATAGCATATCATCTTGGATGATAAAATCTAGCCATTTCGTCCTGTCTAGAGTAACAGGTTCTGTACAAGCTTCCAAGCTTCACCAAAATTAGGATCCTCTGGATACAAATTCTTCAGTTCCTTGAACCCAACCACCTCAATCTGCATCTCTGTTAGCAATAGTTTCCTTCTGCTAAGAGCATCTGCAACCCTATTAGACTTTCCACTTCTGTGTTTCAAAACAAATGTATAACTCTGCAAAAACTCAACCCATTTCAAATGTCTTTGATTCAATTTTCCTTGACTATTCAAATATTGCAAAGCTTGATGATCAGTATATAAAACAAACTCCTTAGGAAGTAGATAATGTCTCCACTTCTTTAATGCCTGAACTATAGCATAAAATTCTTGATCATAAACAGAATATTTCCTCTTGGCATCATTTAACTTCTCACTGAAATAAGCAACAGGTTTACCTTCTTGGCTCATAACAGCTCCTATTGCAGTACCACTAGCATCACAATCTACTTGAAACACCTTATTAAAAATTTGGAAGTGCTATAAACAGGTTGTTCTGTAACTTTTTGTTTCAACAATTGAAAACTCTTTTCTGCCCCATTAGTCCACTTAAATTCTTTTCTATCCCCTCTCATTGTTTCAGTCAAGGGTCCACAAATACTACTAAAATTTCTGATAAACTTTCTGTAAAAGCTAGCTAGACCATGGAAAAGATCTTACCTCAGTAGCATTCCATAGAGTAGGCCATTCAAGAATAGCCTGTACCTTCTTTGGGTCCATTTTCAGACCTTCTGCTGAAACTACAAATCCCAAATACACTAACTCTTTCTTCACAAAACTGCACTTCTTCAAATTAATCAATAATTTCTCTTCTCTCAACTTCTCAAATACCATACGAATATGCATCATATGCTCCTCCAATGTCTTACTAAAGATCAAAATATCATCTAGGTAAACAATGACAAACTTACCTAGAAATTCTTTCAGAACCTCGTTCATGAGCCGCATGAAAGTGCTCGGTGCATTGGTTAGCCCAAAAGGCATGACTAACCACTCATATAGTCCTTCCTTTGTCTTGAGGTAGTCTTCCATTCATCTCCTTCTCTGATCCGAATCTGATGATATCCACTTTTCAGATCTATCTTTGAAAAATACACAGCTCCACTCAAACAGTCCATAATATCATCCATTCATGGCAATGGAAACCTGTACTTGATTGTGATCTTGTTTATTGCCCTAGAATCTATACACATCCTCCATTCTCCATTCTTCTTTGGTGCTAATACCACTGGTACAGCACAGGGACTCAGACTCTCTCGAATCAATCCTTTCTATAACAACTCATGTACTTGTCTGTTCAACTCCTCACTTTCTGCAGGTGTCATTCTGTGTGCTGCCCTTATTCGGAAAACTCACTCCCGGGATCAAGTCCATCTGATGACTGATCTTCCTAACTGGTGGTAATCCATCAGGCATGTTATCAGATACAATATCCTAAAACTCGTTCAACAAATCTGCAACTTCTACAGGAACATCTTCTACTTCCTCTTTACCAGCTTTTGGAATTAAAGCAAAACATACATGCTCATGCCTCATACCATCTAGGAAATTTCTTCCATCAACAAAAGTTATCCTTGCATTACCACATACCTTTTCTTCAGTCTCCTTCAATAGTTTTAGCTTATGTCGCACTCCATCCTTTGTCAGGGAATAGGTATTCGCATGACCATCATGTACAGCACATCTATCAAACTGCCACGGTCTACCCAACAACATATGACATGCATCCATAGATATGATATCACACAATACCTCATCTTGGTATCCGCCAATCTTGAACTTCACTAGGCATTGTTCATTGACCATGACCTTGTGGTCATCCTGTACCCAGGCAATCCGATATGGATGTGGGTGTTTCTGTCTCTTGAGCTTCAACTTTGTCACCATCTCTTCTGACACCAAATTGTCAGTGCTTCCACTATCAATAATCACATCATAACATTTACCTAAACACTTGCACCTGGTGCGAAATAGGCTCCTTCTTTGCTCAGGTTCATTCTCACCACTCAACAGGACTCTTCTGTTAATCAACGTTTCTCCTCTTTCAGCATCTTCAGAATTTGATGATCTGGCATCTTCATCTACATGTGCAACTCTGGCCTGGCCTTCATTTCTCCTGTCTGTTCTTCCTTGGCGCTGAGGACATTCAAATACCCTATGACCTTCTTCTCCACAGTGAAAACATGTTGCACGGAAGCCACCTCTTCCAGATCCTTGTCCTCTTCCTCTTCCTCTCTGATCTCTATTATTCTAATCTTGGAAGTGATTGGAATTTTTTCCTCACTGATTCTGACTGCTACTGGCCTCATCCTTCTTTTTCGGATCTTCATTTCGGCCACCGTATTACCGTCCACCAGATCGTCCACTGTGACCTCTTCCATTTTGTCTACTCTCAAACTTCTTGTTCAACTTTTCCTCTACTTTTAGGGCAAACTGGTATGCCTCTTCAATACTATTCATTCGAACCAGATTCAGCTCCTCCTGAATGCTTGGCCTTAACCCATTAAGGTATCGGGCAAATTTCTCTTTATCAGCTTCTGCATGGCCTGTTCTGATGAGAAGTCGATAGAACTCATCTGTATACTCCTGAACAGATCTTCTTGCTTGCTTCAAACTTTGCATTTTCTTCAGTAGGTCAAGCTCATAATCAACAAGAATGAACTGTCACTTCAATTTATCCACCATTCGATCTCATCTCGTGATTTTCTCCTTTCCCCTTCTATTTCGCTCCATATGAATCTCTTGCCACGATATCTTCGCATGACCTTTTAGTCTGGCCTTCGTAAATTTGACCCTATCAGGATCCTCAACATCTTCATACTCAAAATATTCTTCACATTCATTGATCCAGTCGATCAATTCATCTGGGTTAAGATTTCTAGAAAATGTAGGAACCTCAATCTTAGGTCTTTTCCCAATCTTGGAAATCGCCCGAAAAAGTCTTTCTTCATCCTGGTTCACAATTTCAACTTCTCCTTCTTGATATTCTTCTTCGGCTTCATCCTCGCTTTCATTTCTGACATTAAGATTCATTCCTCTGCGAATCTCTTCTTGCAATGCTCGCACTTGTCTCTGCAGCTCTCTAACCTCAGGTGTCACAGCACCGGCTCTTCCGCCACGTTCTCTTCGTGGAGGCATTTTCATGATGCGCGCTGAAACCCTAACCACGGCCCTGGTGCAAACTGCCTCACAGTCGGTGATCTATTTACACACTCAAGAAAACTTTCTCTGATACCACTTGATGAAGGGTGCTCCCCTTAATACCACAAACACATAACAAAAATAGAGAAACAACAACAATATGCAAGAACAGAAAATTGGCTTCTTATTATCTCCACAAATGTGGAATTACAAACTTTCAGAATTACAATATGAAAAGCCACATGGGCATTCCCTTACAATATTTTGTAGGACAAAGCCTCGAACTATTACCCAGAGCTACTACCCAGAACTATTCTGAACTGCCTAAGACAATAATACAGCCTTCCTTATATAGGCAATTTTTCGACCGCCTGGGAAGGTTCGAGAATTTTAGCCAATAAGGCCGACCAAACTTAGAATTATCTTATTTTACATTTTATTACATCATAGTCGGCTCAAGATATTCTTTGAATAGAAATTTTAAAGAAAATTATTTTCCGCCATTTCGAGTGGCCCAACTTTCGAAGACCATAAGTCATCACCAGTTGACCCGATCAGCTATTATAACCCCATTTCAGAAATGCCACGAAGCGCTCTACAGGCTTAACCAACACAAGGGCTCGTCACCCAAATTTTCAACCTCATCCAGGGCCTCTAAAGCCTTCAAAACTGAGTCCAAAGTTTCTGTACCCTGCTGCCAATACTGAAAATCTTCAATATCTTCCAACATACACTTGATCTGGAAATGAAACTTTACTGGCAGACTTATATGACCAAAATGAACCTCCAAGAAAGAAATTAGATCATTCTGAGCACATACAAAAATTACCAAAAATAGTAACTTTCCATAAATAGTAGCTCTGCACAAAATAGCCCTTATTGAAAAATAAAAACAAAAATATTTTTGGGTGATGCAAGATTGTTCTTACACCCAGGATGCTCCTGCATCATTATATATATATATATATATACATCTATATATATATGTATATATATATATATATATATATCTATATATATATATACATGTATATATATATACAGATATATATATATATATATATATACATATGTATATACATATACATATATATATATATATATATATATATATATATATATATATATATATGTATATATATATACATATATATATATATATATACATATATATATATGTATATACATATAGATATATATATATATATATATATGTATATATATATATATATATATGTATATATATATATATATATATATATATATATATATATATAATCTAATTCTTGCATGTAATGTTATCTAATTAAGATTAGAAAGAAGATCAATGTTGTCTATGCTACTAGTTAAATAGAATTAAATCTATTATGTATCCTGTGCTACTAGTTAAATATAATTAATTACACTATTTACCAACATGATAATCTTAAACAATATAAATAAATTATATGAAAATGAGAATATAGATATATACATATATAGTATGCAGTCTTTGAAAAAAAAATTAAAAAAATTTGTTGGTGTGATTTTTGTCCTAGTTTTAGGGCATTACAAGTTTCAATATGAAATCTATCTTGTTTATCTGTTTGGACATAAGGGATTTCTAAGGGTGAAGAACTTGGAGCATGAGGGGCATTCCTATCCCCTCCACCTCTACAGTTGCTTCTTGATCTCCTACTATGTCCCTAAGATTCATTATTGATGTCCTTCTTATTTTGACGTGATCTATCCTCTCCTTTCTCATCAGGATAATAGTATTCTTCATAAACACCTAATCCAAGGTCCATAGCCTCTATATATTTTGATGCATTTCCTTCCTATCTAAGTTGGATTTGGTCCCCTTCTTTGGTTTTCTTCTTCTATCTCCAAGTTTGAGATAAATTATTATCATTCCTTTCTTTCTTTGGCTGGCCAACTCTAGAGGTACTTAGAAGCCCACCTTCCAATTCATCTTCAAGATTATCTCCCCTCTAGGTTGTGGTATTTTTATGACTCATATTGAGAAAGTGTAGGTAAAATAATGTTTATTACTCAGCACTTCTATAGAGATTTCTTTGAGTCACCACCCAACAAAGGTTGGGAAATATAACACTAGTTCTTAGTAATATGAATACTATGATAAGCAAGACAAAAGGATAACCATAATGGAACTAATGAATACCGATAATCTTCTACTGATAAAAATAATCCATGGGATGGAAAAGTATACTTCTATGTTTTCAATGGTTAACTTATTGGCTTAAATAAATAAGCAGGCCAGGAGTCCAAGTCTACTTGGAACTTGCATTATTTAACTTGATTCACTACTCTGCCTAGAAGAGTTGTCATTTTGTTAGTTCAAAAATTGGACTTATTTCTTTGAAATGTACCAATATACCTATAGATACGTATTTAGGATTCATTAATTCTAAATGTAGGGAAATCTAGGGTAACTGGACCAGCTATAGGGACAAGACTTCCCTCTTTACTTTTGGTTCTGCAAAACTAGGGTGGGTACACCTAATCCATCTCAACATTCTACAATCATTCACCTACAATTTTTTCCTTTCCATCTCTATAAGATCAATCAGATTCGATCAAAAATTTGATTTGCCTAAATCACCAACTACATTAACTTGTCATCAATTTTAACTAGGAAGAACTAGATATTATCATGTGATTGGTTTGAACCACCTTCTTTCTTCTCAACTCATAGTATGACCATCCCTAAGTCCCCATGTCATCAAACACTCATAAATTCATCAGATTTCAAAATTGCAACTTCAACAGGTAAAAATAAAGCATTTTACACCCAATTTTTTTTTCAAAATAGAGATGTCGATCTAAACCCTCTCAGTACATCACGTGGTTAATAAAAATTGAAAACACTAACTTCCTCCACATCACTCCTCATGGTTATGAAATCCAGTAATCAGAAAGTGGCATCTCAACTCCATATGGTGCTTAGGCCCCACCTTTTTTCTCTTTATCAAATTGGACACACATCAATCAGGTGTGATGCCTTGATCAATATGTTTCTTGCAAGTTTTGATCAATGAAATACACCTACCATCTGATCAAAATTGATCTTTCCATACTTTACCACATTTTCAAACCATGCTATGTGATGTCATCCTGGACACGCATCATCAATGAGTGATAACTTGATCAGTAATTAATGAGCAACTCTTAATCAAAGAATTGCACCTACCACTTGATAAAAACTAATCTGGCATCACTTTATCTCCTTCAAAACTAGTTCCATGATCTTAGGGTAGACACTTTTCACTTAGGCGTGATCCCATGAAGGCTAAAACGTATGCAACTTTGGTTAGTGGCATCACAACCACCATTGGATCAAACTTGATCTAACCAATATCTATCTTTTCCTTTAGCCCCGAGTAGGTTTGACCATCATCTCAATGTCACTCAGGTGTGATGCCTTAAAGGGTAAATTATTCACGTCTTTTGATCATGGGATCGTGCCCACCGTTGGATATAAACAGATTTGACTTTATTTTAAAACATGATAGAGACTTTATATGTAGGAAATATTAAATCATGGGTCCTACTAGAAAACATAACTTAAATATTTTCCCGCTTCCAATGACAACGTAAGACACATGCCTTAAAATTGACTTCAGTGACTCCCAAGAAGTAATGAAGAAACATAAAAACTAAGGGATACTTAGGTTTTAAAACAAGGAAAATAATTAAGGCTTGGATAAAATAAAACCTAGGGCTTCATATGCACAAGGTTCAGACACAACCTTAAGAGAGAGAGAGATGGAGAAGGCGAATGGAAGAGAGTAGGACAGAGAGTCACTCAGGTGCGATGCCTTGATGGGTAAATTCTTCACATCTTCCAATCATGGGATCATGCCCACCGTTGGATATAAAAAGATCTGACTTTCTTTTAAAACATGATAGAGACTTTATACTTAGGAATTATTAAATCATGGGTCCTACTAGGAAACATAACTTAAAGATTTGGCCCCTTCCAATGAAAATGTAAGACACATGCCTTAAAATTGACTTTAGTGACTCCCAAAAAGTAATGAAGAAGCATAACAACCAAGTGATACTTAGGTTTTAAAACAAGGAAAACAATTAAGGCTTGGATAAAATAAAACCTAGGGCTTCGTATGAACAAGGTTTAGACACAACCTTAAGAGAGAGAGAGATGGAGAAGGGGAATGGAAGAGAGTAGGAGAGAGATTCACTTAGGTGTGATGCCTTGATGGGTAAATTATTCACATCTTTCGATCATGGGATTGTGCCCACCGTTGGATATAAACAGATCTGACTTTCTTTTAAAACATGATAGAGACTTTATACTTAGGAATTATTAAATCATGGATCCTACTAGGAAACATAACTTAAAGATTTGGCCCCTTCCAATGACAATGTAAGACACATGCCTTAAAATTGACTTTAGTGACTCCCAAAAAGTAATGAAGAAACATAAGAGCCAATGAATACTTAGGTTTTAAAACAAGGAAAACAATTAAGGCTTGGATAAAATAAAACCTAGGGATTCATATGAACAGGGTTCAGACACAACCTTAAGAGAGAGAGAGAGAGCGATAAGGGGAAGGGGAGAGAGTAGGAGAGAGAGTCACTTAGATGTGATGCCTTGATGGGTAAATTATTCACATCTTTTGATCATGTGATTGTGCCCACCATTGGATATAAACAGATCTGACTTTCTTTTAAAATATGATAGAGACTTTATACTTAGGAAATATTAAATCATGGGTCCTACTAGGAAACATAACTTAAAGATTTTTCCCCTTCCAATGACAACATAAGACACATGCCTTAAAATTGACTTTAGTGACTCCCAAAAAGTAACAAAGAAACATAACAACCAAGGGATACTTAGGTTTTGAAACAAGGAAAAAAAATTATGACTTGGATAAAATAAAACCTAGGGCTTCATATGAACAAGGTTCAGACACAACCTTGAGAGAGAGAGAGAGAGAGAGAGAGAGAGAGAGAGAGAGAGAGAGAGAGAGAGAGAGAGAGAGAGAGAGAGAGCATTTGAAAGCACCACTATTGGTTGTGTAATACTTGATGAAGGGAGAGAGCATATGATGATTGAAGATGTCTTTGTTGAGAGAATTAGATACACATGAATACAATTTAGCACATAAATTTTGTATTCACTTAAATGATGAATTACACGTGTGAACACACGTAGCACATAAAGCGTACACATAAATTTGATTAAGTCATGAAGCATACATGTAGCACATATTTTATAAAGCATACCACATGAATTCACTTAAGTCATGCACATTGCCCATACACATGAATTTAGGTTATGAAGAATGTACTTGAATATACATGAATATAATTAAGGCATAAATCATACACATTAGTACATACACACAAGAATATTTACATACTAACAATGAATAAATGAACACACAATTAACAAATTGGATCAAATATCAAGTTTAATATATATCAAAATGAACAATAATTTTGTACATATTTACATGTCAACATATCTAAATACAATGTGGCATACGCCATCTCAAAATGTATCATATGATATCTCAAAATAAGAAGTTCAACTACAAAAGTTTCTAGAACATCCTATTCTATTGGTGGATCATCAAAATGCAACCTCTTTGAAGTACTCTTTGGCTCTGATGGATCCTGCATTCAAACACAAAAGTGAAACCCCAAGTTAGATTAAAATTCAGAATCATAGTCAACAATAATAAATAAAATTTAAACTAAAATTAAACTCTCATATACCTTGCCTCTTTGTCTCCTCTCGCAGACAGGAGACCCAATATATATCCTTGGTAGCGCAGGAAAAATGCCACCAATGTCGACTTAGACCTATATATGTTTACAAACATGAGATTGATCTACGAGTTATACTATTTAATGTTAAATACTTATAGTAGAGATATATGTTTAAAAAATAACTGAATTAACATTAAAGCTTACCAAAGTTGAACTTTCTTCAAGAAATGTTGGTTGAGTCATCAGCAATACAAACCCTTGGTGATCTACCTCCCTCAAACTAGGAGTGACCTACAAAAGTCAAACAGATACTTCATACTATTGTAACTTGATCATATTATATATACTTGATAGTAAAATTCACACAAATAACTTTAGAAATATGCATACCATAGGGCTATCACTGCGAATGGATATGACTCTATCGTGACAATAGGGTCTCATGACATCATCAGATGCCACTCTCTATCAAATAAACCATGTAAATTAAAAATGAGTACGCACAACTAACAAGTATATATGTATGCATAAATAAACTAAATTACTTAATTACATTTCCCTTGTCAACGACTGAAACCTGCACCCCCTCAGATTGCCCCCCAGTGGCAACTAGTGACACCTAAATTAGTATGTAAAAGATGATCATAAAAATTAGAAGGAAACCAATGAGTACATTAAAACATATGTACCATGGAAGTGTCAAGACCAAATGATATGGCCAAAAGTGTGGACCCCTCCACCTGTTCCATCTCCTCCTCTATCATCAACTGAACATAAATGTAACACATAAAAAATATAAGTGGGAAATTATTATAAGAAAATTCTACTAAAAATTTGAACAATAAAATTTAAATATAATGTAAAAAGTGAACTATTTACCCTTACCATAATAGTGGGAGTCCATGACTCTATAGGCAACAATGTCATGCTCTGCGTAACCAACATATCACTCAAGGTGTGAATGGCTCGAATAGTTTGTGAGTCGGCCTCAACAATAATGTCAGGATGCTACACTATGGGAGGTGGTCGGATCTCAGGAAGGGGGACATATGTGCAGGATTTCACCCATTGTGTCTATGGCTTGTCCTAAGGAGTGCCTAAACCTACACCCTAGTTTAGTCTCATACTCCAATAATTGACCTTGTGATTGAGCACAAAATTAGCATACAATTTTTTAATAAAATAAAATGGGATATCCAAATTGCTTTGAGGTGGTATATCAAAAACCATCCACTAGCAGTCCCAAAACTTGTCACGTATTGCACTATTTATGCACCATTTAATTGACAACTTCATTTTTTTATGGTCTACTTTTAGACTGGTTTTAGGATCTACAAAAAGATTACATATGTCTTGCCCCAAACTCTGAACATTCAGGGGGAACTACTACTCTAGTTGTCGCCAACTGGCAATGGCCCTAGATTGAACTAACTGTGACTCAAGGTAATCCAGGCACATTTTTGGGTCAGGCATTGATGAGCACATTGAACTATGCATGTGGCTGATAGCTTTCATAGCCCAGGCACAACGACCCAGTTATTAGGGGCCTGCTCTACCACTAAGCTAATAGCCCAGTAGGCCCCCCCATTCATAGGAGATGCCTACCAAAAGAAAGAGAGTTTAGGGGAATAGCTCTTTCTCCCACCCTGGCCCAACAACAAAGAGCACCAATGAGGTGGTTTACTTGGAACCATTGGCCTTCCTTCTTCCAACTAAGGTAGGTAGGTAGGCAAGAACAACAATGGAACAAATAGTCTAAGTGACAATATTATTCCTTCCTTACCTATTTTGCATACATCAACTGATACGAATAGAATAGTTTTCAATCAAATGTATATTGACCAATTAAACTTCTCTACTAGGATATATAATTGTTTGGGTTCACTAGCTAGTCTAGCCATCCAGAGCACTGGATGGGAACTTAGGAGGCTGCATGGTTGCTAATATAGTTTTCTAAGGGGCTTGTTTATTAGTTGGCTAAGTAGTTATCCATCCAACCCTACACACACCTGCTGCAATATAACTCCCCACCCTACCACCCTAATGTAGGGTGGGGGGTTATATTGCCAAACCTTCTATTCCCACCCTGCATAGGAACTATCGAGTCCCACCCAACCCAGACTTATCCTATATCCTCCCACCCCCCTTGCAGGGTGGGGGCCCTAATTTAATAATTTTCCAGAGGTTACATTCTTATTTTTTATATTAATCCTTCCCATGTAAGAAGCCAATATTTTTTTTATAAAAAAGATGAGGATGACCTCGACCCACCAGGGTTCAGTTAGTTGTTTCTGGCTCACAATGAAGCTAGGGTGAGCAACCAACTATCCTTTACCTATCTTTACCTCTGCGGTGGGTGACTGGACAACACATAGTGAATTTCTAGGTGCCTGCCTATGAAGCCTTCCACCTATGATATGCGAAGGAGAGAAGGCATTTTCCACCCTTATGTGCTTCTTCTAGATGGAGGCCTCTACACCTTTTAACCTGAGGGGGTAAATTGACATGAAAGAACCAAGCCCCCTATAGAGCTAAAATATTGACCTTTAGAAGATGGAAACATGGTTGTAATATTGACATGAAATAACTAGGCCCCCTTAGATTGAGTAGTAATAAAAGAAAAATTACTTTATCAAAATTTTACTGGAAGGAAAATGAAAGGAAAAGAAGAATGAAAAAGAAATCATAGATAAATGATAATAAGGAGATTCTTAAAACCTTGAAAAAAGAGGATAAATTAGAAAATAGTTGCTACACCAAAACTAGGTGCAAAAAACCAGCTAGACTGACATAATGGATAGATCAAGGATACAAAAACAAAAGCAACAAGATGAGTGCTTCTTACTTATAGGCATTCAACAATTATCTACTTTTCACTTCTACTGAGGGCACAATAGCTGGTACACCAATGGTGTGTCCTTCCCAGTCCTCTCGTACTAAGGAAAAGTACTCTTGTTAGTTTTAGTTACAATAGTTGGAACCATGGTTATGATCTACATCGATAATTATATGTCGCATGATAGAACATATGTGAGGTTTTTCACTTACCTTAATTTTTTCAATGCTTCTATCTTCTCTATGAGAATAATCAGAGAGCTTGACACATCTAGAATAATGACTTATGGTGGAGCACCATCCAGCTATTAATGAACATCTCATGCCAACCAAGAATTGCTATCTCCAGGGCTGGGGTAGCCCAAGAAAATGCACTACCTAATAACGAGGACCATCTGAATCCTAGCTTCATTGGTCACATGGCAAGAGAAGTTCTATAGATAGGATGCCATGTTGAACTAAAGGCCCCAGGTAAGGATGGGCACATGGGAAGATAAGTTGGGTTGGAGTCTCTACTACTGCTCATGTCTATTTGAAATAAATGCCCTACCCCCCCACGATAGTTAATCTTGGTCTTGTTACTTCCTTTGGATTAACACTATCATTGGGGCTTGCGGATATAGGCCTAGTATCGAGTAGAGTTTGATTCCTTCTTGTGGTTGTGGTGGTATATAATGTGCTGGAGGAAATAGCATTGTCTTTCTTGATTCTTTCGGATATGCAAAAGATCCCTTATGGAGGAAAGGATAAGTGACAACCAAACCTCTATTCTTTTGGTACAATAGGAAATGAAGAAAGAAAGGGCCCTATCTATCCTATCTGCGAGCATGAGAGCAAAGCACATAGCCAACAAGGTTGAACCATAACCTGTTGACCACCCCCTACTATTATAAAGGGGTAGGGGCCCAACTATTCCCACCCCAGCACTTCTAACGCTGCAGTGGGAGAATGTGCCAGTTGACTTTGACCACCTTTTATTGTGCATGTAGTGGTTGTTAGAAGGGTAGGGCCATCATCGTTGATCCGGTTATTAGTTCTACAAATGCAGCCTGACCTTGATTCAATAGTGGGCCCTATTCAGCTGGGCAAAATGAATGTGGTTTGTCCCTCCCTAGATATCCCAGGGTTAGCTCCTAGTGGTTCATTCATCTAACCATAGACCAGAGATACTTTGGATTCAGATATATTTTTTTCATTAATGACTCTTGATTCTTTCATTTCCTTGTAAAGATCATTTCTCTCATAGGTACATTCTCCTACTCCACCAAACATAGAAACCCCTCCATGAGCCTTAGGGGTGATGAGGGATGGTCAGTGAAGGATGGATAGCAATAGTAGGGGGTTTCTCTATTACCTCCCACCCACCCAATAGTTTCAAGGAAGCTTGTCCTCCCATTACCCTCCTATAGGAGCCATCATGGGTGAGGGATGCCCTTCAAATAATAGGGGCTGGTGGGAGTTAGGCTAATGTGGGAGGAAGGGAGTTCACTATAGTTAGGATAGGAAACAAAGACTTCACCCCTAGGCCAACCCACCATTTTGAGAGGCTATAGGCCCTAGCCAAATGGTAGGGCACCTACCCATTCAAATAGTATGGCCATGAAGGTTACGGGGGGAAAATCTTGACCAACTCCAAGGAAACTCCGAGTACAGGCCATTTCAGTAAGCAGACAGACTTTGGGTGCAAAGATCCAAATTTGAGAGGGAAACAACCCAGCTCATACACTAAGGTCTCTAAGTAGTCACTTAGTGGAAAAGGAAGTAATTGAGCGATGACAACCAGGAGGTGGGCTTGGAAGAAACCATGGAAATGAAGACTCCCACTACATGTTGGTTATGCCCCAATCTTCAACATTGTGAAACTATCATATTGGTTGATCGAGATAGTTAGAGCCAAGATTCAGAGAGAACCAAACTAGATAGATCGATTGAGTGTAGCATCAGGCCAGTCAATAGCATACAAGATATGTTGTTATGTTTAGGTTCGTGACTTGATTATATTCAAGCCCATCGTCAAACTGGGCGTGCATAGAATCATGCCAAAGAAATGTAACACTATGTTGCTCGGTAAGTTTCTCTATGTTTTAAATAATGAAGTTCAATGTTGTAAACATGGGACCCCATGTGGGGATATTGGCATAGGTGGTTTGAAATCCTCTAAGTTCATTTAAATTGTCTCCTATTAGCTCCTCTAAATGGAAAGGGTTTGTGATAGGTACCTCTTCTAGAAGTGGGGGATTATTGGGAGGTGGTTCTGGATTATTTACAGGATCATTAGGAGGTTTTTATAATTCCATGTCTGATTAAAATTAAAAAACAAATATATAATTACAATGAATTTTTTTAAAAAATACAACAACTCATTTCAATGGCTAATTTTTATATAAAAACTATAAATTTCTATTTAAAAACAATAAAAATTTGAAGATTGGACTTACCTTAAAGTTTAGAAAAAATCAGATAGGTGATTGCAAAGCAGATATCCAAAACCCTCAGTCACATTCACATTTTCACAATGAAAATGTTGAATGCAGCTGGGGTATCAAATTTATATTTATTGGCAAATATCAGATATCCGATATTATCAAATATCTGATAATATTCGATATCTGATATTATCAAATTTTTAATATTATCGAATATCTAATTTAGCCTTTTTCTTTGGCTTTTGGCTTGGCTAGGTGTACTGATACCAATGCCTACTAAAAATTCAACAAATCTATTTGTGCACTTTTGGACAAGTGAAAATAGGTTTTTTCACATTACCACTTTTTGACATACCATGATCCTGCACATACCCATATGTCAGCCTCTCTAGAAGTTGGTGTCATAGACTACTATATAAGGAAGCCTTCTCCTCTCATTTTGGGGAGGAATAAAAAGGGAGGATCATCTATGCATAAGTTATCAAAGTGAGCATTCAAGGATTCAAGTATTAAAGTATTGAAGCATTCAAGATTCAATTCATCAAGGAGATCCATTTCTAGCCATTGAAGGATTCAAGCTCTATGGAGCCCTCTTGTTGAAGATTTCTCCATCCATATCCATTCAAGATTCTTCCTATTCTAAGATCCATTCAAGATTGGTGTTGAAGATCTAAATGCAATTGATTTGAGACATCCTACATCCAATTGGAGCATCCATACTTGTGGATTCAAGGGTTTGAATCCTCCACAATGGTTTCAACATAAGCAATGTGAATTGTTCTATTTACTTTTTTTTATTACTACAATTTCAATTCAATTTTAAGGTTAATTCCAAAACTGAGGTTTTACGAAGGAAAACCTCTCATCTAAACAAAAAAAACCATTTTTCTTGCAGGTGTAGGTACAGAATAGAGAATTACAAAGAAGATTTGGATACCCTTTTCAGCAAACTTTCAGGATTCGCGAACATAATTTTTGTGAGAGAAGTGC
Source organism: Chamaecyparis obtusa (assembly GCA_027943335.1). NCBI lineage: Eukaryota > Viridiplantae > Streptophyta > Pinopsida > Cupressales > Cupressaceae > Chamaecyparis > Chamaecyparis obtusa. Next base: position 60,677 of record BSBK01011552.1, on the reverse strand, counting down.
AGGTCAAGGTCGACATAAAGGAGCATAATTGCACCCTTGTATTTGGGTCAAGGTCAACCTGGCTCAGAAAAGGAAAATATTTCTGAGTTTTCTCCATCTTTGTGGTTCTATTCCAAATCTAATTGCAAAATTTCCAGAAGCTCGGTACATACACCAAAAAATAATAATTTCCAGATCTGATATAGTTTGAGGTTAGTATTTGTCTTTAATTCATTTCAATTAAGATTTTAATACTCTCTTCCAAAATGGAATGTAAGGTTTTCCTTTCTTCTTATTACTAATCGATTGATTCATTTATGCATTGACCATTTTCTTGTGGTTAATCAATTTGGATCTTTCCTTTGGTAATTTTGGGTTAAGAAGATAATCTTATTTTCACCAATCCTTCTATATTTAAACGATATTATTCACATGTTGGCGATAGATACCCAATCAATAAACAATCAAATAACTATCAATAATCATTTTTTTACCCTTTACATATATATATATATTATATATATATATATATATATATATATATATATATATATATATATATATATATATATATATATATATATATATATATATATATATATATATAGATATAATCATATTTGTATATCTTTACATTTCAGTGAACCCGCTTATGACAACTATTTCTTTTGTGGTGTTAGATTTACATTTCATGTTAGATCTTGCATGTATTTATTTGTTCATGCCTCATATTTCCATAATTTAGTTCATTTACATTGCATTGGTATATGATCTTTACTACCTCTAGTCCTTCTTTTAATATCCCAGTTAGAAGAAGTAACATACTTATGGGTTCCTTTGATCATGAGTCTTCCTCTCCTTTCCTTAGGATCCCAGATGACAATTTGATCACTCATGATTCCAATCCTACTATGGAGCATAAATCTTCTCACTCATCTCATGATGAGGATGATTCTTTAAGAGTTCCTCCTGAAGAAGTCCAAAAAATTTCAATTGAACTTGATAAAATGGGATATTGGCTTATTCAAGAAAACCATAATCAAGATTCTATTCAAGCTATAGAGGCTCTTAAGAAAGTTCTTCAGGATAGTGATCAAGGTGTTAATCTCTTGCATGGTATTACTCATCTTGTGCATTTAAATATCAAACCTTTAGCTCAAGAAGCTCAAGATCTAGGATTCACTCCTCCTATCACTAGTGTGGAACCTTCTTCCATTCCTTTACCTAGCATTCCTACTTATACTCCTCCTTTAGGGACTACATCTATTCCATCTCTTCATATGAGTATTCCACTAGTGTCTCTACCTACCTCACAACCTTCTTACTATAGTGTTCCTTTTACCCATTCCAACCCTCTTCCAATTGTGGTTCCAAGTGTTCCACTAGTTGTGTCTTCTATTCCTAATACTTCCTAAACTTTTCCTAGTGTTTCTAATGTTTCTACACCTCCTATTTCTTCTGATGATTCCACAATCATTAGTTTGGCTCAAACTATGTCCTCTTTACAACAACAACTTGTGTCCTTAACTCAATCCAAGTTTAGTATTCCTACATGTGACATGGGTATTCCTTTATCCCTAGACATTATTCATGCTCATGTTCATCAACAAGCTAATATGCCTCATCTTGAGAATTACAATGGTAAGGGAGAGCTTGTCACTCATGTTAACACATTTCAAATCCTTTGTAGTGACTATGCTCATGACCATAGGATTTTAGCCAAGTTGTTTGCTATAACTTTTCGTGATAAGGCCTTGCAATGGTATTGTTCCTTGCCTCCTTATTCTATTGATTCTTTTTCAAAACTTTCTAATGCCTTTATCCAATAGTTCCAAAATAACATTGGTCTGCAAGTATCCTTAACTGATTTGATTCATTGTAAACACAATAATCAAGAAAAAATGACTGAATATTGCTAGATTTAAGCATTTGTATGCTCAAATTTCTTATCTTGTTCCTGATATTGATATTCAACATATGTTTATTTCAAATTTAGAAAATTATATTAGAGATAAGATTTTCCTTATTGAATTTACCTCTTTTAAACAGCTTTGTGCACAACTTCATCATTATCAATTACAAGTGAGTCAATTTGAGAGAAAAACTCCAGTGGCTCCTATTTTAGTTGATAAGAGTGATGTTACTCCTAATCCCAACAAATTTAAAAAACCTAACAATTATGTCAAGATAAATAAGTAAGCAAATGTAGTTTCTAATCAAGTTGTTGTTGCATCCAACAATGCCACTTCCGCGTCCACCTTTTTTTCTTTTTTCTTTTTTTTGAATTGTATGTTTACTCCTCTTTATGAATCTTAACATTCTATTATGAGTAAATTATTGAATGCTAAAATGATTCATTTTCCTCCTACTTGACCTCTTTTAGCTACTACGATGGCATCCAACTCCTTTGTTCCCAAAGCCTTTTGTCAATACCATTGTCAGAATGGCCATGATACTGAGAAGTGTTATTCTCTAAAACATAAGGTTCAAGACTTAATTGATTATAATGCTTTATCTATTGATAATTTTGATGGTAGTGGGAACAAATATTTCTCTCCTCCTAATCAAAACCTCCAAATCTATATGAAACCTTTGCCTAAACATGATACTAATACCATTGTTCAGCCATCTTCTATGGATATTGTTTATGATTGAAAGATGGATGATCTCAATCATATTGTTAACCATGTGGGGCATGTTGTTGTGTCTCAACTTGTATCTCCACCCCAGCCTTAATCTCAACCTTAACTTCAAGTTCCACCTCAACCTAAGCCTAAACCAAAACCTCGACCTAAACCTCAAAAATAACCTAAGAATAAAAGACCTAGGGAACTCTTGATCATCTTTGATGATTCTAAGACTATTAAATCTCTTGATGGTCCCCTCTACATTAATGCTAGGATTTCTAAGACACCTACATGTGGTTGTCTTGTTGATCCTAAATCCTTAGTCAATTTCATTACTGAAGAAAATATTTTTATAATTAAATTACAACGTGATTGTTATGATACATCTAATGTCTGGATCCAAACTTGTAATGGTTTTCTCTATCCATCATTTGGTTCTATTAACTTGCCTGTTGAACTTTGTGGCAAAGTTATGGACACTACCTTCATTGTTGTCCCTACTTCTGATCAATTTCAAGTTAAGCTTAGATTTCCTTGTTTGAATGTCATGCAAGCCATTTCTTCTCCTATCCATAAGTGTATTAAATTTATTCACGATGAAGAAGTGAAGACAATTAATCATAGTTTATATCAACCTTCTAGGCCTAGGGATTGTGCTATCCTTGACTTATTTTGGCCTTCACTACCTAATTCATGTTTTTCTCGACCTTATAACCTTTTTCTCTCATATCAAGCCTATAAACATCACAAGATTGTTGAGTTAAGAATGCCTTAGATGGATCTTAATCATTGTCTTTTGCCTACACCTTCCATACCTCCTTTATATATTACTTCTAGTTCTATTAATCAGGCTCCTATTGTTTCTTTTTAACCTTGAAAGAATCCTACTAATCCTTGTATAGAACCTATGAAGGAACTGGTGGTTGGTCCTCCTAGTTCTCAACATATTTCAAACAAAAAAAAACATAACTAATCTACCAATGAATGTCATAAGAAGCATTGGGCTCAAGAAAAGGCCTATGCCTCTATTCTTCAAAGTTCTTTACCTTCTTTTGACTAGCCTATGCCTGATGTATTGGAAGAAGGTAATGTTGATAACGATGTTAAGAGGAATTATTATAATGATTCTATTCGTATCTTATATTCTATTTCGATTAATCTTGATGAAGAAGATACTCTTAAAGATCCTAATGATGCTAATGATGAATATGAGACTATTGACATTGATACTGATTTACCTAATATTCTTTCAAAAAAATTGATAATTACACCTAGTATCAAACATCACAATTCTCAAGAGGATCCTTGTTTGGAACTTGCTATTATTCCTAGTGTGTTAGGTATAGTCCCTCTTGAAAGTTTCCCACCTTCCCTAAATGATATAGACCGAGATGGGCAGAGTAGGAAATGCGCTTAATTGGCTTGTCCTCCATGGGAGATTTTTGTGTTTTTGTCTATTGTATTATGTTTCTCCTATAATGTGTTTCCTAAATGTTTGTTAGATTATTTTGTACGATCCATATTACTTTGTTGGTACAAGGTGATAAAGGAATCAAACCTTTTGTACTATTCCTCTATATGTGTCTCTGTATTATCTTAAAATGGAAGCACTTCCATGTTAAGACTATTTAGCCCTCTGAGTGAGTGGTCTAGGGTCATGTCAAGCACCTTGATTAGGTCTTTTCTTGAATTTGGCTTTATCCCCCCATTCTACTTGTCTTTGCACCTGATTTCACTTTATTTCTACATTTCCTGGCATTATGGAATGAGGTCCTGAGGTTTCTAACCTCAAGGTCAAAGTTGACCTTGAGGATCAAAGTCAACCTAGAACCTGACCTAGACCCTGATCTAGGGTAGGGTCTACCTTGTCATTGACCAAGATTTCAAATTTCAAGATTTTTCAATTTCTGAGTATCGGGTTTCAAAAAGAATCTTTTTCCCACCTCCGGGTCGGCCATTTTAGGTTTTGAAATGGTAAATCCTTAAATTGCATTTAATATAGGTCTATTTCTAGGGGTTAAGGTTAATTGGGATTTAATTCCCCATTGTCAGCCTTCTCTAGAGGTTTGTGCCCTAGATCACTATAAAAGGAGGCCTTCCTCTCTCATTTTCATCATCAAGTTTTATGAGATCATCTCCTCTTGCCATCAAGCACTCAAGTTCTCAAGAAAGATCAAGAAAACATTTCATCTAGCATTTTCAAGGAAGAATTCAAGCCCTCTTCTCCATTGAAGTTCTCCATTGAAGATCAAGGATTCAAGCATTCAAGCCTTTGAAGGGATTTGGTTCAAACTTCCAAGATTCATCATTCAAACCCTAGATCTAGCCATCATGATGGTGTGATCTTCCTTCAAGATCCTATGTTCATCTTCTAGATCTATTTTGTAAGCCCATTTTCATGTCAATGCAAAAAATTTTAGAAAATGGCCTGCACCTGCAAAAGTTTCATGACTGTACTATCTCAAAAAAACTCTAAGCAAAAACCCTAAGCAAAAAATTCAAAAAAACTAGCCATTGGTAGGAAAGGCCCTTTGTTTTACCCCGACCTCATTCTATTTCATTATTACCTTTTTGGCTACTTAAGTGATCATATAACGCATGTGTACATTTCATTCCTTAGTCAGTCGCATGATCACTTAGTCCCTGGTGGTTAACACTTCTTTTATGTGATCACGTGACTGTGTGTTCTCGTAATATCTTAATGTTTGGCGGTTACCCAAAAATTTTAAGCGACCCCGTGAGTGGCTTGTCTTTCCTTTAGTCATTGAATTGAAAAGTGGTGGTCCCTCTTTTTAAATGATAATACATGTGGACCTATGTTAGTAAGGTGGCAGTTGGTGATTGGTTGAGGCATTGCTGATTTGGTGATCCGTCAATGGGGCCTGCAGTGAAGCCTTTTCAATCAACGATCAGCACATGATCTTAAGGAATATTATTCCCCTTTGAGATCATGCACCATCCATTGATTATGAATCTAACCTTGATGTGTCAGAGGGTCCTGACACTTGTAGCAAATCAACGGTGGGCGTGTCTTTGCAAAAAATATGTCAGATGCATGAGATCTTAAGACAACCATTGATTCTTTTTATTACGTAATGCTTTCTGATAGGCAGGTCCACTACCAGGTAACCTAATTTGGCAGTGTCGAAATGGTCCACAAGGTCTTGACTTGGTAGGTGTCAGTGGGTCTTGGTATCTAGCGTGTCAGGGGGCCCTGTCATCTATCAGAAAATCTACAAACGGTGTAGGATCTCATCAAATTTGTGAGAGGCTTGAGATTATGCGCCAACCATTGATTTCATCTAGTGTCAGAGGGTTGTCAAGCCAGGGTAAAATTCTTGATCTAATGGTGACCATGTAATCTGATGGAATCTTGTCAGGCTATGTGAAAATGAGACGGTTGTCGATCTTCTTGATGCAGGCACAGTAAATTTCTTAATCTTTTTGGCAATTCTAATAAATGTCTTCTTTGTTCATTGGTTCGCATGATGTTTTAGCGAAGGCTCTAAAGACTTAGCGATTTGGTGAATAGTGTTCACATAATAGCCAAATGATTTGGTAGTGCTCCAAAAGATTATGTGAATAAGAGAAAACCTTTTGTCACCAGTTCGCCAAATGTAACCGGGATAAGTTTATTTTCCTGCAGTCGCTAGTTCACAGGGTTAAGTGGTGAGTTAAGATTTCATTCTATGAATAAGAAAATGCCTTGTCACATGTTTTCTTGAAGTAAACCTGAGGTGTTTGGTTGAGTTAAGATCATAAAAGATCATGAAATAGAGAGATCTAAAGGTTGCAATATAAAGTTAACCTGATTTTAAATTTAGACCACTAATTTGCTGCTAGCGCTTGGATGTAGCCGTTTATTTTCAAATTTGAATTTCTGAGGTTTTCTCAGCGATAGAAAGGACCAAAATTGAATGTTTTCACGACTAGATTTGATTTGTTTGGTGGCATTTGCTATTCTAGTGTGGTCCAGGGTGTTATTTGATCATTTGTTGGGGTTTGTACCATGTGGTTTTGTGCTTGAGGCATGTTGCAAGTGGCCAAAAAGGGTTGACAAATTCAAATTTTCATGATTTGCAGTACTTTCCTAGAGATCTATCATGACTGCAAATCTTCCTTAGGCATGGTCGACTGGTTTCTGTCCCTGGTAATAAATTTTGTGACCATTTTTAGTGGGTTTGGTGGTTGAAACCCTAACCCTAGTCACCCGAAGCTTAATGCATCATCTTTGAGGATCCCAAGGTGACTAGTGGTGGTATTTATTGCAAAATTTTTGACTTAGTAGAGGTTCCAAAACTTTCTTTGGTCCCTAGTTGTTGTTGATGGTATTATACTAAGTAAGGAGAGCCTGGATTCTGGGTCTATTTCTTTGGCATTTTGTTGTCTGATAATGTATTGATTCTGCAAGTCTTAATTAGAATATAGTTGAATTCTAATCTCATAGTGGTGCGTGTCTTTTTGTTTTGTTCTTGAGCTCATATATGTTAACTTCACAAAGTGGGTTAGTATATGGTAAACAAAGAGTATTTTGAGATTATCTTTGAGTTCCTAACAAAGTTAGGATTAAAGTCTTTTAGATAATTTCAGTGAGTTCATGGCTTGATGAGAATTTGATGTCCTGGTATGTGAGTGAGAGGGATAATAGGCAAAGAACTTATCCTGAATTTAAGTGTGTTTGAGTTAGGGTCTTCGATTGATGTATGCGATTAGGTGACTCTATGCCCTAGTTAAGGCATTGATCTATTCTTTGGAGGTAGTCCATCATCTTCAATCACACACACACAAATTCAAATGATCAAATCTTTAAATTAGTTAGTAAAGAGTATATTGGTATAACATTTAGTGATTCCTTTTAAGAAGTGAATCAAGGGTACACCGCCTAAGCATTAAAGCTCAAAGTGTAGGAGGATCTCTTTTGATCCTTGTTAATTGACCCTCTTCCTTGTAGAATTTGGAGTGGTGATAGAGTCAAAGTTATATTAGATTTATCCATCGAAGTATAAATCTACAAGTTGAAGATCAAAGGGAACTACCAACAAATTGGCAACTCTACTTGGGGGGCCATTGGAAAGAGTCAGATATAAAAATAAAGCATTTGCTAACATCTTCTCAATAATTTATGAGTGGCAGCTCTAATGTCTCTGTTTGATCAGTGCAGTTCGTGATAGATAGTGTGATATCTTGATGTAGTTTTGGTTGATTGGAAGAGGTACAAAGAAAAAAAATATTTTCCTCTTTAAGGAGGTGGTGACTCTACACAACAAAGAATCTGATGGAGCCGCATGGTGAGCTCTAGATCTGCCCTACCTTCCAGTCAACAAAGTCTTCTGCTACAAAACTCTCAAGTATTTATCAAAGATCTGAAATGTCTCCTTATTAAGTGATCAAGCACTAAGAAAAGGATAAGGTGTGAGTAGAGGTTTGCATACTTCAAGTTTTTAGTTGCATCTCTGCAAAATTGTATGGAAGTATTACATTAGGTCTGATGGGTAATCTTGATGAGGAGCTTGCTTTCCTTGAGCAAGGCATCCTTAGGGATTGTGTGTCATTGATGAGATTGAAAGTAGGATGTAGAAAGGATCTATCCATATCTCTTTTCTATGATAGATTTTGGGATGTATATAATGAGCTTCTTGATGATGTTGAGTTTTTAGAACCTGAGTTCATTGGTTTATTCTTGGATCTTTGTTTTCATGAGTCAACTAGTTGGTCTGATGCATTGTGGGAAGAGTATTATATATGTGTCAGAGATTGGATACTTAGTGATGATAGCCTTGGGCTTGAGGATACACTTAGGGTTATGTCCTTAAAAGCTGAGAACTGGTAGTTATTGGGGGAGAGGAGGTTGAGGGAATTGGCTTCTCTTTATGTTGATCATGAGGAGACCAGTGGTTCTGATGTTGATTCTCATTATGCGGAAGGTGTTGACTATGAGGCTGATTTTAAGGTCAGTGCATGTGAGAGTGCTGAAGATGGATTTGAGAGTGATAATGTTTCCAATTTGTCTGTAGATTTTTCTTCTTTTCAATATCAGAGTTCTTGTTTCTTGTCCTGGTTTGATGATGTTTTGTGTGAGTGGAAAGAAAATGAATATGATGCAGATGATGATTCCTTCATTGGTTTATCCACACAAGATGATCTAAGGCCAGAGGTCTCTATTTTTGTCTTGGACAAGGAAGATGTTTGCAATAGGGGTGAAGCTAAGGAAGATGAAAGTATGGCCCAAAGTCCACTAAGCAGTGAGGAGATTTCAGCACTTCTGGCTAAATAATTTCAAAGGTATGCACTTGTTGTGGATTTTGATTTGCGGCTCCCCTATGATTTATCCTTTGACACTAATAATGAGGTTAGTGTTCAAAGTGACCTTGAGGACCCATGTATATTATAGTTCCCCTCATGTAATGACTTTGAAAGTGAAGAGGTAGAAGGACATGATAGTGTGTTGTCCTATCATCAAGATTACAATGATGAACAAGTCTCTTGTTCAGATTCCTTTCCTTTTCCTGCCAGATATGATACTGAATGTGATAGTGCTGAAGACTTTATTTTCAATAGTTGAGAAAAAATTTATTTTGAGAGAAATAATGATGAAGATCAGTTGTTCCCCTATCACATGATTTTTAAAGGGGACCTTCATTTGGTTCATGATCCAGTTCATGATGACATTAGGGAGGAACCAAGTTGCTTAGTGGCTGAAGCAATTCATGAAGACAAATCAAAGGATCTAGGTCCTTTTCAGCCAAGTAATTATATGATAATGCATGATAATCAATATGTCACATTCTTTGATGCATTACTAGATGAAATTTTTATTTTTTTTAGTCATCAAGAGGAAGTAAATGATGTTCCTTACTTCTTGCAGTATGAACATAAATGTAACAGCCATGACTAGAAAAACATGGGTAGTGATCAGTACATTTTCAATTTTCAGCCCATGAATATTCATGTATGTTGTCAGCAAGGTGATCAAGATAACTTCAAGTGTTTGGCCACATATGAAGATGAAAATCAGATTTTTGACTCAGGAGGTGTTAGGCCATTTTCCAGTCATAGCAAAAATCCTTTGAAAATGGCCTATTCTCTATAGTTTTTGTTATGTTATCCTGCCATGCCTGCAATCACAATTTTATTTTGTAATGAAGATCCACTTAGGTTTATGGTGTACGCTCTTGGCCCTATGCTCTTTAATGTATCATCCTGCTCCAACTTTGATTGCATCTCCTAATTTGCAAAACCCAGGGAGTTATTAATGTTTTAAGGTCTGGAGGGAAATGTTTTCAGAATATGCCTCTATGTCGAAAACCCACAATGTTTTTGAAAATCCTGGATGTTTTTAATCTTTTTCCAAAAACCCTATGTGTTTTCAACCTCGCACCTTTTCCTCTTTTTCAGTGTTTCCTATCTACGCAGCTGTGACCTGTTGGTGGGCCCAGGTCTTCAAGGGCTTTAAAACAATTGGTTGTCACATGATTACATGTTAGAAATTTTTGACATGCGACCATGTGACCGGTTACCTTTTTATGTTGGGGCCCGTTGGTGGGGAGGGCAGTGGTCCCACTAGTAGTTATGTGGCATCCTGTGGTTGGGTGTCGCATGATCACATGTTAGAGTTTGACACCTGTTCCTGAGCCCGGTGGCATGTGGTGATGTGGCATCTTTTGGATGCTGAGGTGGCAGGGGGTTTGTGGTGGGGCCTGTGTTTGCAGTGCCTAAGAGTGTTTGACATTCAGTGGAAAATGCTAGCGGTTAGTCACATGTTCACATAGCCTTTTTCAAGGCTATGCGATCATGTGACTGACACTTTGTCTTAGTAGCGGTGGCGGTTATGGGGCAGGGTAAAGGTTTGCAGTTTGTTGCATGTTCGCATAGCCCTTCTCCTAGCAATGTGATCATGCGATAACTGTTATGACGTCGCCATTGCAAAGTTAATGGTGGAGCCATGACTTTTCAGCAGGGTCTATGATGGGCATTGTGTGGCTAAGTGATTGCAATCACATGATCACAAGGGTGAGTAGGGTGTCTTGCGATCATGCGACCAGGCATAAATGTAAACTAGGATTCCTTTATGGGCTGCCCAATTTGCCAGGAAAGAATGAATTGACGGTCATGTTTTAAAGTTGACCAGCTAACCACTGGTGCCCTATTTCAAATATGATTGCAGGGTTTTTTGTGGAGGATTTCTTGCGACCAAGAGGTACCAAAATTGAATGCTTTAGTGGCTGATTTTGATCTAGTTGGTGGCATCGATTGTTGCAGTGTGGTCCAGTGAGTTGGGTGATTTCTTGCAAATGTTTTTTCATGTGGGGGAGGATAATTTTTGTTGGATCAAGGTGTTTTGATGGTCTGGTCAGACTATTATTCATGATGAATTTGTGATCTTGGGTTCAGATTTGAAGATTTTACCTTTCTTATGGATCTTTCTTGCTTCTGACAGATTGGTGCTAGTTTTCCCTCTAGTGAGTTTTTAGATTTAGCTATTGTAACCCAAACCCTAGTCACCCTAAGCTTCATGCAATCTCTTTGAGATTCCCAAGGTGGCTAGTGGTATAAATTGCTAGCTTTTTCACTTTGTAAGGGTTCCAGCATAGAGTTCCTTTCTGGTTCCATGAAAGGTTCTATCCTACAGATTTGTCCTTCTCTCTACATATAGGGTGTTCTTCTTCTATTGTTAGTTTTGAGAATATGATGCATATTGCAATAGATTTGTCTTATGTATGAGGATTTGATATACTCTTACTGTTACCAAGCTATCTCCATTTGAATTCTGGATTCATTAATCATACATCAAGGGTGTTTGATTTTTTTGTTTGCACTGCCTATTTGCTTGCAAGTGGAGTTGTCTTCACAGGGATAACTGGTTCAGAGTTAGTGTTAATATATGTATGAGCTGAGGTGTCAAAGATATGTCATGCTTGTCTTCCAATGGATGCTAGTTATTGTATCATCTATTTATAGGTCTCTTCTAAGGGGAGAGTTAAAATCTTTTGAGTGGATAATAACATACTTGAATACATAGGTGGGTGCTAGGTTGAGGTTTGGTCATGGTGTGTGATTGATGTCAGGCATCAACACATTGAGTATATTTTTTTTTGTTTCATAGCTTTCTCTTGCAATAGGGTATTTGACTCTGTGGCCCATTGTATGAGGCACTAGTCTATCAGAGACTTAGGGCATCTCAGGGGTCCTTTCAATCCATTTAAAATCATTTACATTCAGTCTCACCCTTTCCCTTTTATGCTATTAGTGTAGGTCTCTAGTTTTCAAACTCATTGCATGCAAGCAAGTTATTGCATCAGATTTGGTTTCATTGGGGTACAAGATACCTATAGGAGTCTGAAAGCTATTCCATAATAATCTGTTTGTAGACCTTTTATTCACCAAAAGAATGTCATGAGTGTGCAGATAAGACAATACCTGCTTAAGTGAACGTGGAGCTCAAAGAAGGAGGATGCCCTTGGTCCTCATCAATTGACACTTTTTCCTTGTCAAAATTTGGAGTGAAGACTAACCAGTTTGTCAATCATAGTGTAAACTTGGCACCATGTGGGAATAAGTTTAAAAGCCAACAAAATGGTGACTCTGCTATGGAGAACAATGAAAAAAATATATATCTGTTAAGATCTTTGGTTGTGGTTACTTTGTCAATTCAAAATCTTACTGTCTAGATTGATTTGCCCCATCTGAGTCAGCCAACAAAATGGTGACTCTACTGGGGAAGGAGTAAAAGACATCAAGTTTTCTTGCTTGGCTAGATCATCGTAGAGTCTTGGTTGAAGATCATAAGAACAGAGTCTGAAGTAAAAAATACACTTGTAAAATCTTCTCACTATGTGTTGAGTGGCGACTTTGAGTCTCTATTTGGTCAGTGTTTTGTGATAAGCATGATATATTTGCAGTCCTGACAAGTAGTTATCCTGTGAGGTTGTTTTGTGATTGTTGGTTTTAAAGAAGGTGCAGAGAAAGAATTTTCAGCTGATTCAGATTTGTCCTCTGCAAAGAGGTGGTGGCTCTACCAAGTTTTAAAGGTGATTTGGAGGAGACTTCAGATTTATAATTTGTAGCATTCACAACATCTCTAGGTAATCTTATTTCATTAAGCAAGAACAATCCCTAATTAGGTGAACAAGTCATTAGTGAGAAGGGAAAATTGATGTTGAAAGTTTGATCATATTTCTGGATAGAAGCTTTGGTTGTTGTAAAGAGTATTAGAAATATGTTGAGGTTTAATGAAGACACTGGTTGCATCAATTTGGATAAAGTGTTGTCATGTGAACAAGCAGTGTTGTTTTGTCAGTGTTTTAAAATGGAGTTTCCAGCTTTGACAGATTAGGTTGATGTTTCTAAGTCTGATGGTTCTTTGTCAGTTTCTAGAAATGTTAATAGAGAAAGAGATATTTATTTGATGAGTCAAAAAATCTAGGAGACTTGCATAAAGATTCTAAGGTGTGCAATAGGAGAAAGAAAAGGTGAATCACCCCACTCATACTATAGGAAATTTCTTATAGCTTGTGATGAGCTTTTTGTGGGTATTGAGCTTCAGGATTCTCAATATGCTGAAATGTTTTTAGAGCTTGGTGTGCCTGAGTCAATTAGTTGGTCTGCATCTATTAGAAATGAAGCATTAGAAGATGTTAAAGAATGGATGGCTTCATTTGTGGATGATGAATCTTGTGTTGCTAATGTTGATAATGAAATTTGTGAGATAGAAGATGAATCTGCAGATGTAGGTTTCTACAGTGATGACTTAACACAAGATTTTTCAGCTCCTGTCTCAGATGATGAAGATATTTGCAGCATTTGTAGTGAGACCAATGAGATAGAGTGTGAAGTCTAGTTCCTGCTAAGTAGTGAACAAATTTCAGATTTCTTGGATGCAGAATTTCAAAGATGTACCCCTGGGTATGTTTCCAAAGTCCCATGCCTAGTTTATATAAGTTTTGATGAAGATGATACAAGTGATGACATGGTGTGTGAAGCATTTGTGGATGTCCCTTCTCCTATTTTTGATATGCAAGTGGATGGTAGACATTATTGTAAGGAATTTGATAATGTTAATGATGATGAGAATGATGGTATGTGTACCCGTGTGGATTTAGTTTTTCAGGAGCCTCATGTCTGTGGTTCTTGTTTATATTTTGATGCTAGAGGATGCGGCAATTCTGAAGGGGTTTTCTCAGATTTGCAAATGACTAATGAGTCATTAACTAACAGTGCTTGTTCCTTTCTAGAAGATGCTGATGTGATTTTTGATCAGCAGGTTTTTTCCATTCCATGCAATCAGATTTTTGTCCTTAGAAGTTTTATATTGGTTTGCAGAGTAGGGAGATAGAAAGTGTTTATTATTCATTGCAAACTAATGGTCAGAATGTTGATGCTTCCATCCATGAGGTTGAGTTGGAGTGTTTCCTTTCTCAGCATGGTAGTGGAAGTGAAGAGTGTGACATTTTGATGTCACAAAATGATCAACATTTATGGCAGCTTGATGGCCCTATCCTGTTGAGTAATGGTGAGTGTGGTGATCATTTTTTATATATTGTGCTGAATATGGATCATAATATTTTTGGCAAGATGGATGAGAAATATAATTTTAGCATTCCTTTTCTAAGTGGAGATGAAAATTATTTTTTTGATATGGGAAAAAGTTGATCAGAAGTTTTGGGGCCCTGAGCCTTTTGTAAATATTGTAAATCTTTGTACAGTTTCCCTTTCCTGTTGTGTGTTTCTTTCCCTAGTTCAGTTGTTAGTTTTTGAGGTCGCTGCCTTTTTGTCCTATAGGTGGTCTGGTCTCCCAAAAATCCTAAATTCTCACATGGCACAAGTTACCCATCGTCCCCAGATAGAGCCACTATTAGGCCATTTTCCAGTCATAGCAAAAATCCTTTGAAAATGGCATATTCTCTATAGTTTTTGTTATGCTGTCCTGCCATGCCTACAATCACAATTTTATTTTGTGATGAAGATCCACTTGGTTTTATGGTGTGTGCTCTTGGCCCTATGCTCTTTAATGTATCACCCTACTCCAACTTTGATCGCATCTCCTAATTTGTAAAACCCAAGGAGTTATTAATGTTTTAAGGTATGTAGGGAAATGTTTTCAAAATATGCCTCTGTGTTGAAAACCCACAATGTTTTTTAAAATCCTGGATGTTTTCAATCTTTTTCCAAAAACCCTGTGTGTTTTCAACCTCGCACCTTTTCCTCTTTGTCAGCATTTCCTATCTGTGTAGCTGCGACAAGTTGGTGGGCCCAGGTCTTCAAGGGCTTTAAAATGATTGGTTGTCACATGATCGCATGTCAAAAAATTTTGACATGCGACCATGCAACCGGTTACCTTTTTGTGCTAGGGCCCATTGGTAGGGAGGGCAGTGGTCCCGCTAGTAGTTATGTGGTATCATGTGGTTGGTTGTCGCATGATCGTATGTCAGAGTTTTTTAACATGCGATCATGCAACTAGTCGACACCTATTCCTGAGCCCGGTGGTAGGTGGTGATGTGGCATCTTCTGGATGCTAAGGTGGCAGGGGGTTTGTGGTGGGGCCCATGTTTGTAGTGCCCAAGCGTGTTTGACATTCGATGGTGAATGCTAGTGGTTAGTCGGATGTTCACATAGCCTTTTATAAGGCTATGTGATCATGCGACTAACACTTTGTGTTAGCAGCGATGACGGTTATGTGGTAGGGTAAAGGTTTGGAGTTTGTCACATGTTCGCATAGCCCTTCTCCAAGCTATGTGATCATGTGACAACTATTATGACATCACCATTATGTAGTTAATGGTGGAGCCAAGACTTTTCAGCAAGGTCTGTGATCAGCATTGCGCAGCTAAGTGATTGCAGTCACATGATCGCAAGGGTGAGTAGGGTGTCTTGCGATCATGTGACCAGGCATAAATGTAAACCAAAATTCCTTTATGAGCTGCCCAATTTGTCGGGAAAGAATGAATCGATGACTATGTTTTAAAGCTGACCAGCTAATAGTTGACACCCCATTTCAAATATGATTGCAGGGTTTTTTGGGGAGGATTTCCTACGACTTAGAGGTACCAAAATTGAATGCTTTAGTGGCTGATTTTGATCTAGTTGGTGGCATCGATTATTGCAGTGTGGTCCAGTGAGTTGGGTGATTGCTTGTAGATGTTTTTTCGTGTGGGGGAGGACAGTTTTTTTTGGCTCAAGGTGTTTTGATGGTCTGGTTAGACTATTATTCATGATGAATTTGTGATCTTGGGTACAGATTTGAAGATTTTACCTTTCTTGTTGATCTTTCTTTTTTCTAACAGATTGGTGCTAGTTTTCCCTCCAGTGAGTTTTTAGATTTAGCTATTGTAATCCAAACCCTAGTCACCCTAAGCTTCATGCAATATCTTTGAGATTCCCAAGGTGGCTAGTGGTATAAATTGTTGGCTTTTTGACTTTGTAAGGGTTTCAGCTTAGAGTTCCTTTCTAGTTCCATGAAAGGTTTTGTCTTGCAGATTTCTCATTCTCTCTACATATAGGGTGTTCTTCTTCCATTGTTGGTTTTCAGAATATGATGCATATTGCAACAGATTTGTAGTATGTATGAGGATTTGATATACTCTTACTGTTACCAAGCTATCTCCATTTGAATTCTAGATTCATTAATCATACATGAAGGTTGTTTGATTTTTCTGTTTGCACTACCTATGTGCTTGCAAGTGGACTTGTCTTCATAGGGATAACTAGTTCAGAGTTAGTGTTCATGTATGTATGAGCTGAGGTGTCAAAGATATGTCATGCTTGCTTTCCAATGGATGATGGTTAATGCATCATCTATTTATAGGTATCTTCTAAGGGGAGGGTTAAAATCCTTTGAGTGGATAATAACATACTTGAATACATAGGTGGGTGCTAAGTTGAGGTTTGGTCATGGTGTGTGATTGATGTCAGGCATCAACACACTGAGTATATTGTTTCTTTGTTTCATAGCTTTCTCTTGCGATAGGGTATTTGACTCTATGGCCCATTGGATGAGGCACTAGTCTATGAGAGACTTAGGGCATCTCAAGGGTCCTTTCAATCCATTTAAAATCATTTACATTCAGTCCCACCCTTTCCCTTTTATGTTGTTAGTGTAGGTCTCTGGTTTTCAGACTCATTGCATGCAAGCAGGCTATTGCATAAGATTTGGTTTCATTGGGGTACAAGATACCTATAGGAGTCTGAAAGCTATTCCACAATAATCTTTCTGCAAGCCTTTTATTCACCAAAAAGATTTCATGAGTGTGCAGATAAGGCAATACCCGCCTGAGTGAATGTGGAGCTCAAAGAAGGAGGATGCCCTCGGTCCTTATCAATTGACACTTTTTCCCTGCCAGACTTTGGAGTGAAGACTAACCAGTTTGTCAACCATAGTGTAAACCTGACACCATGTGGGAACAAGTTTAAAAGCCAACAGGAGGGTCATTGATTTTCTTTTGGTGGCTTGGGGCCACTGAGTAAATTTGCAAAATTTTGTAAATATTTGTAGATATTTCTCTTTCCTGTTGTGTGTTTCTTTCCCTGGTTCAGTTGCCAATTTTTTGAGGTCCCTGTTCTTGTTTTGAGGGTGGTCTGCTATCCCAAAGATCTGATTTCTTGCATGGACACATGTTTCCCATCATCCCCAATCAGAGCCACTATTAGCCCATTTTCATGTCAATGCAAAAATCTTTAGAAAATGGCCTGAACTTGCAAAAGTTTCATGACTGTACTAGCTTTCCTCTAGTCTCTGCAACCTTTTTCCTATCCCTAACTAAAACCCTAAGCAAAAAATTCAAAAAAACTAGCCGTTGGTAGGAAAGGCCCTTTGTTTTACCCTGGCCTCATTCTATTTCATTATTACCTTTTTGGCTACTTAAGTGATCATATAACACATGTGCACATTTCATTCCTCAGTTAGTCACATGATTGCTTAGTCCCTGGTGGTTAACACTTCTTTTATGTTATCACACGATTGTGTGGTTGCGTGATATCTTAATGTCTGGCAGTTACCTAAAAATTTTAAGCGACCTGACGAGCAGCTTGTCTTTCCTTTGGTTGTTGAACTACGAAGTGGTGGTCCCTCTTTTTAAATGATAATACATGTGGACCTATGTTAGTAAGGTGGTAGTTAGTGATTGGTTGAGGCATTGCTAATTTGGGGATCCATCAGTGGGGCTTGCAATGAAGCCTTTTCAATCAACAATCGGTGCAAGATCTTAAGGAATATTCTTCCCCTTCGAGATCATGCACCATCCATTGATTGTGAATCTAACCTGGATGTGTCAGAGGGTCCTGACACTTGTAGTAGATCAACGGTGAGCATGTCTTTGCAAACAATATGTCAAATGCATTAGATCTTAAGATAGCCATTGATTCTTTTTATGATGTAATGCTTTCTGATGGGCAGGTCCACTACTAGGTAAGCTGATTTGGTAGTGTTTGATTGGTCCACAAGGTCTTGACTTGGTGGGTGTCAATGGGTCTTGGTATCCGGCATGTCAGGGGGCCCTGACATCTGTTAGAAAATCTACAAATGGTGTAGGATCTCATCAAATTTGTCAGAGGCTTGAGATTATGCACCAGCTATTCATTTCATCTGGTGTTAGAGGGTTGTCAAGCCAGGGTAAGATTCTCAATCTAATGGTGAACGTGTAATCTGATGGAATCTTGTCAGGCTATGCAAAAATGAGATGACCATCGATCTTCTTGATGCGGGCCTAGTAAATTTCTTAGTCTTTTTGGTAGTTCTAATAAATGTCTACTTTGTTCACTGGTTCACGTGATGTTTTAGAGAAGGCTCTAAAGACTTAGCGATTTGGCAAATAGTGTTTGCGTAATAGCCAAATGATTTGGTAGTACTCCAAAAGATTTTGCGAATAAGCAAAAACCTTTTGTTGCCAGTTCGCCAAATGTAACCGGGATAAGTTTATTTTCCTGCAGTCACTAGTTAACAGGGTTAAGTGGTGAGTTAAGATTTCCTTTTGTGAATAAGAAAATGCCTTGTCACATGTTTGCTTGAAGTAAACTTGACGTGTCTGGTTGAGTTAAGATCATAAAAGATCGTGAAATAGAGAGATCTAACGGTGGTGATATAAAGTTAACCTAATTTTAAATTTAGACCGCTGATTTGTTGCTGGTGCTTGGAAGTAGCCGTTTATTTTCACATTTGAATTTCTGAGGGTTTCTCAGTGATAGAAAGGACTGAAATTGAATGTTTTCACAGCCAGATTTGATTTTTTTGGTGGCATTTATTGTTGCAGTGTGGTCCAGGGTGTTATTTGATCATTTGTAGGGGTTTGTACCATGTGGTTTTGTGCTCAAGGCATGTTTTAGGTGGCCAAAAAGGGTTGACAAACTCAAATTTTTATGATTTGTAGTACTTTCCTAGAGATCTATCATGAGTGCAAATCTTCCTCAAGCATGGCCGACTAGTTTTCGTCCCCTGTAATAAATTTTGTGACCATTTTCAGTGGGTTTGGTGGTTGAAACCCTAACCTTAGTCACCCAAAGCTTGATGGTATTATTGCAAAAGTTTTGACTTAGTAGAGGTTCCAAAACTTTCTTTGGTCCCTAGTTATTGTTGATGGTATTATACTGAGAAAGGAGAGCCTGGATTTTGGGTCTGTTTCTTTGGCATATTGTTGTCTAATAATGTATTGATTCTACAAGTCTTAATGAGAATATAGTTGAATTCCAATCTCATAGTGGTGTATGTCTTTTTGTTTTGTTCTTGAGCTCATATATGTTAACTTCACAAAGTGGGTTAGTATATGGTAAACAAAGAGTATTTTGAGATTATCTTTGAGTTCCTAACAAAGTTAGGATTAAAGTCTTTCAGATAATTTCAGTGAGTTCATGGCTTGATGAGAATTTGATTTCCTGGTATGTGAGTGAGAGGGATAATAGGCAAAGCACTTATCTTGAATTCAAGTGTGTTTGAGTTAGGGTCTTTGGTTGATGTATGCTATTAGGTGACTTTATGCCCTAGTTAAGGCACTGATCTGTTCTTTGGAGGTAGTCCATCATCTTCAATTACACACACAAATTCAAATGATCAAATCTTTAAATTAGTTAGTAAAGAGTATATTGGTATAACATTTAGTGATTCCTTTCAAGAAGTGAATCAAGGGTACACCCGCCTGAGCATTAAAGCTCAAAGTGTAGGAGGATCTCTTTTGATCCTTGTTAATTGGCCCTTTTCCTTGTAGACTTTGGAGTGGTGATAGAGTGAAAGTTATATTAAAGTTATCCATCAAAGTATAAATTTGCAAGTTGAAGATCAAAGGGAACTACCAACAAATTCATTCTTCTATCAAGGTGGATTCCAAGCATATAGACGTTAAGGTTTTGCATTTACTTTCATAGTTTTGATTTACATTTTCTATTATTATGTTCAAGCTTTTATATCAATATATTCGTTTACATTTGAAATACAATTGCATATCTATCGAATTACATAACATTATTGTTAGATCTACTTCTACTACTTGGTAGCATTCTCATTTCAATTTCAATATTAAGGTTGATTCCAAAATGGGGTTTGACCAAGGCAAACCCCTCAAACAAACAACAAAAACCCTCTTTTTATTGCAGGTAAAGGTGGGGAATTGGGGATTTGAGATTGGATTTGGTTACCCTTTTCGGTGAACTTCTGAGATCTTCAAATAAAGTCAAAGTCCACATTCAAAAGAGTAATGTAGCCTTTGACCTTTTATCAGGGTCAAAGACTACCTACAATCAAAAAGATAAAAGTTTTCTGGGTTTTCTTTGTCTCGGCATTTCTAGTCCGAAACAGGTTGCAGAATTGCTTGAAACTGCACACAGACATAAAAAATCAACTTTTTCTAGATCTACCCTATTTTAAGGTTAGTATTTGTCTTTCAATTATTTCAAATTTCAAGCACATCTCCTTTATAGGGAAATATAAAGTTTTCTTCCTCTTTCATATTCTCCATAGATTTATTCAATTGTGCATTAACCTTTTGGTTGATCAATTTGGATCTTTCCTTTGAGAATTTGGATTTAGAAGTAGATCTCATATTTCCCCCATACATTTTAGGGTGGATACTATTTCACCCTATTCATTTTGGTGAACCTGACATGCTTACCCTCCTTTCTTTTTGGGAATTTAGATGCTCTATTGTGTTAGATCTTCCTTTGTATTTCCTTGTGTGTTCACAATCACTATTCATTTTGGTGACCTGACATACCTAGTCTCCTTTATTTTGTGGAATTAGATGTTTTATTATGTTAGATTTTAGATATTTTCTTGCATTTAGATTAGATCTAGTTTATGCTCTTGCATTTTAAAATTCAAAAATACAAAAAAAATCTACATATTCTATATAATATAAAAAACATTTCTTACATTTCATTTTACTATGGAGATTATTAAAATGCTTTGGTGTATGGTCATGTTCCTTACTACCCTTCTTTTAGCATCTTTTTACAATACTTATGATGTTTATGAGAGTATTATTCACTTCCTTACATTGATGACCCTTCACTTTTCTCTTGCCTATGCTTTTGTGAAGTTGACCGACACTAGACTTCCTACATTCAAAACTTTCATTAAAGATTTATGTGGTAGCCTTATTACTCTTTTGGATTATGTGAAGAATTTGGTAGATGATACACAATCTCCTAATCTTCCTAATCCTAATCCTATCAATCCTAATCTTAATTCTATCAATCCTAATCCTAATCCTAATCCAATACTCGATTCTCCATCTATTCATCCTCGCTCTTCCCGTACTTATGATGGGATTCAAGCTATAGTTCAGGATGTTGATGTGCAAGATTTATTTGATTTACCTTCACCTCCGATGCATGATGATATTAAAGGAAAGGGTAAAGAAAATTCTTCAAAACCTATTATTCCACCTTATACAACCTTTACTCATGAACATGATAAACAATCACCTCCTGTAGAAGCTTTACATAATATGTACACTACCGGATATAATATGGTGACTAAACAAGGTTATAAAGGTTTAGGGCTTGGAGTTAATGAGCATGATATTACATTTCCAGTTCATATACCCCCTAAACTAGATATGTATGGTGTTGGTTGTTCAAAATCTCAAGTCAAGGTACGTGATGTTAATCATCATCCTCCTCTTCATATTCTTCTTCCTACACCTATCTCTAAGATAACCCTAATACTCGTCAAGAAGTGGCTAAGAAGGTATATGTTGAACTAATGAATTCTAGGAAAGAAATCTTTAGACCTATGCCAAAAGATGCTTTATACAAATATAAATGTCCTTTTCATTACAGCAATATGCATTTACTTGCTGATTGTAAACATTTCAAGTTATATGTTAGAGAAAGAGCCGCTTTAGGAATTATATCTCACTCTCATGTAGTTTTACAATTCCTTCATAATTTTAATATAGGGGATTCCCCTCCTTCCAATATAATGTAGATGTTCTGCCCTCGCTTGTCTCATGACTAGGAGGCAGGATGTGTATCTTCATCCAGTCTCCTAGGATCCATTGGGCTTTTTAGCATATATTATGTCTTGAGCTTAATTGGTTTTATTTCTCTCCTATTTTTCTATGGTTTTGCATTATGCTTATTCAAGATATCTTTCCTAAGAAATTTTTTTTACAAAGATATCTTTTGTCTCTATCCCTAGGGGGCAAGGTACCTCCTTCTTTGTCTTTGTCTAGGGAACTGCTTTCCTTAGCTTATTCGTCATTGTTTATATTGCAATATTATTTCATTATATTGATAGATATTTTGACTATGGATAACTTTCTCATATGAGAAGTTGTTGTCCTAGCTCGTCACTTCTACTCTATGTTGCAAATTATGTTCTTTAAAAACTACGACCCTTGCTTTGGTGTTAGAGTTGTTTCCTTCATTCCAAAGAGTCCTTTTCCTCTTGTTTGTAGGGGATTGGTAATTGAATCTTTGTTCCCACTGTTGAAAGATGACATTTTATCTAAAGCACTCCTCTTTGGTTGGGGTCTTTATGATAAGATATCTTTTTTTGAGGATCCTTTTTCCATGAGTGACATATTCTTTTCATAATTATCTATACTCTTGGATGTTGGGGTCAATATCCCTCACTAAGAATATCATATACATTTTTGTAAAAGGATATCTCCTTGCATTGTGAAGTAGGTATCCTCTTCCTCTTTCTCTTCCTTATCCTATGTAGTAGACTACCATGATAAGGAGGGGGGCATATATAGGGTCTCCCTTGTACTATAGTTTTTTATTTTTACATGCTAAATCTTGGAAGGTAATGCACATAAGTTGCTAAATCCTAAAAAGACATGCATCTATATGATAAATCTTGG
Source organism: Chamaecyparis obtusa (assembly GCA_027943335.1). Taxonomy (NCBI): domain Eukaryota; kingdom Viridiplantae; phylum Streptophyta; class Pinopsida; order Cupressales; family Cupressaceae; genus Chamaecyparis; species Chamaecyparis obtusa. The sequence continues at coordinate 37,780 of BSBK01011552.1, read as the reverse complement.
AAGGTAACTATTATACACTAGGTTTGCACCCTTGTTTCAAGCTCTTGTAGTCTTGATAACCTAGTATAACATGGGAATCATCTCCAGGTTGTGGGACCTATGCTAACTAAGATGAGACCTCCAGGTTCTAGGCTAGTTCCTCTTTGATAATCACCTTAATTTTCTTCTTGATAAGAAAAGTAAACCTTTTGAGGGAAAGGGATAGAAGGAATTCTTGAAAGGGAAATGACTAAAAGCAAACTATTCTACTAGGTGATACACCAAAAATATGGTATGAATTACAGTATAAAAGATGAAATCAATGAACAAACTTAGGTCTAGGAGATCAAAACTTACTGAATAGGCTTGAATAAATATTTCATAGAAGGGTCTACAAATAAAGAGGGTATTCAGGGAAAGAAAGAGATTCTTTCACAAATAATAACACTCTTTGGAGTTAGACAACAATGTATGACCTGCAAACAAACATTCAACTCTGCAACTCGGTATAGGAATGAGACAAGATAGTTAAGGGGTTGAAGTATACCCACAAAAGCATTCACATCAAATCATCCACAATGATACACAAAATTACAGAAAGAAAGAGGGATCAAGAACCCTAAGATATCACTGAGAAGCATGTAAATACTAAATTCATTAAGAGATAACTCACACAAGAAGGCATAGGGACATGAGAAATGTCACAAAATATCTTCAATATCTGAATTATCGATGGGAGGTTATAGAATGCAGAAAACCAAAGGATAGAAAAATGTCACAGATAGCCTTCTAAGAAAAGAGACTTTTCTTCTTCACAAAAATGTCAACCCTGAGCTCTAAAAGCTCCAAAAAATAATATATACATCTCGTCTATTACACATAGGCAAGAGCCAAAAATATCTAATTAGGGTTACATAATTTTTGAATAGAATAATATCAAACCCTAACTCTATCAACTCCTATCATAAATAGAACTCTGCAAAAATCATAGCTAATCAGATATTTTGTTTATGTGCCCATCCCTGTACTGAAATCAACCTACAGAAAAGAAACCTTGGTCATCAACTCCCTGCAGAAAGTTTTGCCATGAATGCACAAAAATGGTACTTCTTAGGGACAAGAATCAACCCATGATGGCTGCCCAGACTTCCTCATCATCCTTCTCAACTAAAAAAGTCCTACAAACATAAATTCCTAGCTACCCCACTGCTGCATTTGGCTCGCTAGATCAAACATTGGTAGAAAATCATCTTAGAACTATTCAAATTTGAAAAAAAATGGCTAGCTAGTCATTTTAAAATGTGTCCATCAATATCCTTTATTTCCCGATAGATGGACAGCTCAGATGCACTTTGAAAAATAGCCTAAACTTCCCCCTCTCATAGGTCAACTGCCACCTAGAAGTCAACAACCAATGAAATGTGAGAAAATTATCACGTCTGACAAACTTGGACCCACGACCTACAGAAAGAGCATTATATGGTTGTCACTATACCATGATGCTAAAAGTCGAGCATCTTGGATCCCTGGTATAAGGACAATCACTAGATCATACTAGATGTTAAGCTCTTTAGAAATCCATCACCCCACAGACCCACTGACAACTGCCACGTAGCATACCAACCAACCAATCACAAGATACCAAATGAGACACGTTGCAGACCCTTCTAACAATAGGACCCATGTAAAACTAGTCACCACTACGTGGACCAATCAAACATGAGCACATCAGCAAGAAAGGACCCACCATCAGAGCCTCAACAATAAAGAAAGATCGATGGTCGGCACATAATCTCATGTGTCAGAGAAACCCCATGAGATTATACGCTAGCCGTTGATCTAAAAGTGACATAGTCTGTCAGGCCCACTCTGAAAATCAGACAAGTCACCACTTCTTGACCAATAGGAAGCCTCCATGTACGACAATGTGGAAGTGGACCCACTTGAATTTGAAGCGCTATAGGGAAAGGAAATCCACAGTTGTCACGAGACCTCATACCTTTGACACCACCCTTGTGAAGTTATGACAACCATAGATTCTTTTAGAACTGGGACCCTTTGAAGATGAAGAATGGGCCTACTGAGACAGGTGTCATCCTATCGCATGATCGCAAGGGAAAAGAATATTTCTTGCGAACATGCGATAGCCACAAGTTTAAAAGGGAAGGTTGGGAGGGAATAATTGTCAAGAAGACTTAGGCTTTGAAGGAAATATTAAAAGGGACCCCGCCCGACAACCTAGAGACTTAACACATGAAGGGGTCATTTTAAAGGGCACGTGCATTTAGAGGGATTTAAGTGGTCAAAAAATTAACATGATGATAGAACCAGCCTAGGGTTTTTAGTGTTTATTGCCCCCAACAGCTACATTTATGAATTTTTAACTACAAACCAAGGGACAAAACAATTTGCAAAGGCTAGAGGACAAGGCACAACTTCATGAAATTTCAAGGATGCTTGGCAAGACTAAAATAGAGACCTCTAGGATAGATTAAGCCAAATTTGCATGCAATAAGAAAATTTGGGTAACATTTTAGCAATTTCTGCTGGATGTCAACCTGCTAGACATGGATCAGTGGCCTTAACATATCCATTGGGCATGGGGTCAATTCAAGAATACAAAAAAACTTTCCTCCTGATAGAGAGACAAAAACTGGAACTGTGCTCAAGCACTTCTTGGAAAACAAGAAGAACTATCCTAGAAAATTGAAAAAAAAAAGGAAAAACTAACCTAACCTAAACTAACCAGTGCAGAAAAATGGTTAAACAAAACCATTCACTAGTTGTGAAAAATAGCTACCCTTCCTTATTAGGATATTTTTGCATTGGACACATGAGGATAGCTACAAAGATATGAGGCACACAAAAATTTGTCAAATAATTATTAACTACCTTTGCAAAAATAGGATCAAGTTTACCTCCCTCTGATTGATCATATGGAGGGACCCCGGTAAAATCCTTCTGTGCCAAGTATCTGATAGGGAAGCCTCTTGAAAGTCTGAAGCTAGGAATTTCCTTGATGGCTTCTTCTTTATCTTCATGGATTCCCTCCATCATGGATAGCCATGTCAACTCATCATCCATGGACAGGGGACTGTCATCCTCTACTTTTAAACAAGCCAAGAGCTCATCAAAGTTGTCAATATCCTGAAGATCCTAAGGAATGACCAGCTATTCATAATCAAGCTCCACACACAAGCTTCCTATGATGTGCCCCAAACAATCCTCCCCAAGGCTTTGGTTATCCTCTACAGATTGGGAAGTCTCCTCCTCAATGATGAGATCAAGCTCATGAATCAACATATCCTCAGGGTCAATCTCTTTTAGCTACTGCAACTTCACAAAGGTGGCTATGATCATATCTTAATCATCCTACTCAACAAAACTAGGCAGCTTATCAAATAAAATCATAGCATCCCCCTCTATATCAACCTCCTGTTGATGGTGACCCTTTTGTTCTGATTGACCTTCAGCCATAGGTAATGGCATGGTCCCTTCTTTATCATCAAAAAAGAGGGGGAGCTCATCAATCAAATCAACCAAAAGCTCAAGCTGAGCATCAATCTCCACCTCCTCACCTTGTTGCCCCACTTCACCATAGTCATCACTCTGCACTGATACCTCATATTTTCTCTCCTCCTCTTCAAATGAAAGCTCATTTACCATAGGTCCTTGCTCAGACACTAGACTAGTATCTTTGAAAAGACTTGGCATCTGACAGTTACGAGGCAGAGTCCATTGGGGTATCCACAACTCTTCATCATCTTAAGAGACTAGAGGGACCTCTTGGGATAAAAAAATTTCTTGAATAGGCTGCTCTTGCAAAGTGGTAGACTGAATCTCAAGTACAGGCTCTTGGAAATAAGTTTTTGCCTTAAAACTTGGGATGTGAAATTGAGGTGGCTCAGAGGGAGACATAGAAGGCATGCCTATCTTGAAGCTTGGAAATGAAGGATTTGTAGGCTCTTGAGGCAAATGGGTCCTCCAGCTTGGAATTTTAGGTCTAGGAGCCTCTTGTTGAGAAATTTGTGATCTCAACCTTGCTATCTCAATTTCATCTTAGCGTCTAATCTCTTCTTGAAATTGCCTTACTTGTTGCTCATTAGCAAGAACCTCTACCACTTGGTGGGGAACTATCTCCTACTCATAGCTTTGAGCCTCTATCTCCTACCACTCCCTGATCTCAGTCACTTGCTTAATCAAATCAAGCAATAGATTCTTATTTTTTCCTTGCCCTTTCATTGAGTCTGAGCTCTGAATCTACTGCCAATTAGGTTGAGAAGGGGTGGGTGGGTGGTAAGCATGATGAGGCAGCTGGCGTTGGATTTTTTGTTGTGCCCTTTGTGCCCATGATCCATCTTGATGGGGGGCTCGCTCATAATCTTGTATAAGGGCATAATCGTTTGGGGCATGTTGGATATAATGATAGCCTTGTATAGTATGGAAGCTTGGGATGAAAGCAGGCTTTAGGTGGTTTGCATAAGGCTGATAACTAGCACATTGAGCATTACTCTCATAATAAGATGGTGGGTAACCTGACTGTCCATAATAACTTAACATGTCTACTCATGCAATTAGCTGGAATTTGAATATGAAAGATTTGAAACATACCAGCACTTGATCTTTGAAACTAGTAGACTTTCTAGAGTCACTAGATATGCAACAAAATTACCTCTTCTAGGTCTATAGCATGCTATTAGCATATCAAAGATAGCATACCTTGAACATGAATCTAAACTTTGGTCCCACCGGGCATGCCAAAATTGTTATACGCTAGGTTTGCACCCTTGTTTCAAGCTCTCATAGTCTTGATAACCTAGTATAACATGGGAATCATCTCTAGGTTGTGGGACCTATGCTAACTAAGATGAGACCTGTAGGTTCTAGGTTGGTTCCTCTTGGATAATCACCTTAATTTTCTTCTTGACAGGAAAAGTAAACCTTTTGAGGGAAAGGGATAGAAGGAATGCTTGAAAGGGAAATGACTAAAATAAAACTATACTACTAGGTGATACACTAAAAATATGGTATGAATTATAGTATAAAAGATGAAATCAATGAACAAACTTAGGTATAGGAGATCACAACTTACTGAATAGGCTTGCATAAATATTTCATAGAAGGGTCTGCAAATAAAGAGGGTATTGAGGGAAAGAAAGAGATTCTTTCAAAAATAATAACACTCTTTGGAGTTAGACAACAATCTATGACCTGCAAACAAACATTCACCTTTGCAACTCGGTATAGGAATGAGACAAGATAGTTAAGGGGTTGAAGTATACCCACAAAAGCATTCACATCAAATCATCCACAATGATACACAAAATTGCAGAAAGAAAGAGTGATCAAGAACCCTAAGATATCACTGAGAAGCATGTAAATACTGAATTCATTAAGAGATAACTCACACAAGAATGCATAGGGATATGAGAAATGTCACAAAATATCTTCAATATTTGAATTATCAATGGGAGGTTATAGAATGTAGAAAGCCAGAGGATAGAAAAATGTCATAGATAGCCTTCTAAGAAAAGAGACTTTTCTTCTTTACAAAAATGTCAACCCTGAGCTCTAAAAGCTCCAGAAAACAATATATACATCTCCTCTATTGCACACAGATAAGAGCCAAAAATATATAATTAGGGTTACATAATTTTTCAATAGAATAATATCAAACCCTAACTCTGTCAACTCCTATCATAAATAGAACTCTCCAAAAATCATAGTTGATCATATATTTTGTTTACGTGCCCATCCCTATACTAAAATCAACCTGCTGTCAAGTAACATTGATCATCAACTCCCTGCACAAACTTTCACCATGAATGCACAAAAATGGTACTTCTTAGGGACAAGAATTGACCCATGATAGCTGCCTAGACTTCCTCATCATCCTTCTCAACTGCAAAATTCCTATAGACATAAATTCTTAGCTACCCCACTGCTACATTTGGGTCACTGGATCAAATGCTGGCAGAAAACCCTCTTAGAACTATTCAAATTTGAAATAAAATGGCTAGCCGGTCATTTTAAAATGTGTCCGTCGATATCCTTTATTTCCTGACAGATGGGAAACTTAGATGCACTTTGAAAAATATTCTAAACTTCCCCCTCTAACAGGTCAATTGCCACCTAGAAGTCATTGACCAATGAAACATGAGCAAATCAACACGTCTGACAGACTTGGACCCACGGCCTGCAGAAAGAGCATCAGATGGTTGTTGTTATACCGTGATGCTAAAAGTTAAGCATCTTGGATCCCCGGTATAAGGACAACCACCAGATCAAATCAAATGTTAAGCTCTTTAGAAATCCCTGACCCCACAAACCCACTGACAACCATCACGTAGCATACCAACCAGCCAATCACAAGCTACCAAATGAGACACATTGCAGACCCTTATGACAACAAGACCCATGACAGACCAGTCACCACTACGTGAACCAATCAACACTACATAGACCAATCAAATGCGAGCACATCAGCAAGAAAGGACCCACCGTCAGAGCCTCCACAATAAAGCAAGATTGACGGTCGGTGCATAATCTCATGTGTCAGAAAAACCCCATGAGATTATATGCTAGCCGTTGATCTAAAAGGGACACAGTTTGTTGGGCCTGCTCTAAAAATTAGACAAGTCACCACCTCTTGACTAATAGGAAGCCTCCATGTACAACAACATGGTAGTGGACCCACTTGACTTTGAAGCACTGTAGGGAAAGGAAATCCATGGTCATCACGAGACCTCATACCTCTGACACCACCCTTGTGAAGTTACGACAACTGTAGATTCTTTTAGAACTGGGACCCTTTGAAGATGAAGAATGGGCCCACTGAGATAGGTTTCATCCTGTCGCATGATCACAAGGGAAAAGAATATTCCTTATGAACATGCGACAACCACAATTTTAAAAGGGAAGGTCAAGAGGAAATAATTGCTGGGAAGACTTAGGCTTTGAAGGAAATATTAAAAGGGACCCTGCCCGACAACCTAGAGACTTAACACATGAAGTGGTCATTTTAAAGGGCATGTGTGTTTGGAGGGATTTAAGTGGTCAAAAAAGTAACATGAAAATAGAACTGGCCTAGGGTTTTTAGGGTTTATTGCCCCCAATGGCTACATTTATGAATTTTTAACTAGAGACCATGGGACAAAACAATTTGCAGAGGCCAGAGGACAAGGCACAACTTAATGAAATTTTAGGGATGCTTGGCAGGACTAAAACAGAGACCTCTGGGATAGATTAAGCCAAATTTACATGCAATAGGAAAATTTGGGTAACAGTAACACACATAAGTTTCTAAATCCTAAAAAGACATGCATTTCAAATTTGCTAAATCTGCCGAGGATAACGCACATAAGCTACTAAATCCTGAGGAGACACGCATTTCATATTCATAGTGATATAGGAAGGTGGATGTATGGATATTACAGAAGCTTTCAGAAGACACATTACAATTACAAGCACAATTTATTGGTGAGCCTATTGGGCTCTCCCTCCAAGGTGATTCATGGTAAGCTGGGCATCTTACTAGGTGAGGTAATCACTCTTTTCCCTTTCTCTCTTTTCACTTTCATGCTGCTAGGACTGGATCATGAAGACATGTTAGTTATAGTGTTTCTCTTGTATTTCTTATGTAATCATTTATGATTTTATCATAGCTTTCCAAATATGATATTAGTATGATAATTGTTTTTTAGAAAGGTTTCTTATGCTAGTTGATTTGGGTTTGTTTAGTACTAACACCTCTTTTGTGTCTTTTTTCCTTTTTGTTTTTGCACCCTCATGTGTGTATGTT